>JACEGR010000637.1:0-237008 GCA_014170235.1 Listronotus bonariensis
CTCACTATATTAAAATATTTACTTACCTTGAAAAAACTTCTGATATTGGAATTATCTTTTTATTCATCAGTAATATTTTGATGGTATCAATTATATAATAGTTATTATAGTAAATGTGATTAAAAAATATTGACATGAAATATTTCATATATACTTAATTTTTTTTTAATGAATTATGGCCACGAAATTACATTAGAGCTCGCCACTGTGCGGCGCTTTAACCTAGCCTGTCAATGTCAAATACAGTATAGTACCGTAAAAAAACAGTGTTTATTTTTTTAGGCCCAGTCTAAAGTGCATTTTAATATGAATAATAAGATTTAACAAGAAACTTAAAACAAGAAAAAAACTTAATATTTTATTATCTCCTTTTCACAAGACACTACTCGTATCATATACTGTTATCGAGTTAGGAAGTTTTAAAATGGACCAGAGAGAATCCTAAACCACCTAAATAAAGTTGAAAAATCATCGTTACAGACCACCTGCCGGAAAGTTCACGATTTAATAATATTTTAAATTCTACAGACATACGTTTTCGCTTCTAAACTTCGCCCATTTAATGTTGCCGGCAATAATTTTTCGCCATTAAAGGACTGTTCGCCAATTATTTTGATTGATGTCGACTGCACACGGCAGGCGGTAAGTTCGTTCGTTTGTTAAATATAAGTAATTTACTGGCAAAGTCACCTTCGACCATTAAAAGTGGAAGAAACCAAACCATTTTTGTGTAGTATTAAATATTTAATTTGAATTTTATATACTACGTAAAAGATTTTCTTATGAATACAGGGTGTAAATTATTTGCCATTACCCACGCTCATTACCCATGGCCGTCATAGGGTGTATAACTAAGTAACAATTTTATGTTTTGAAGATATCAGCAATTTTATATAAAATTTGATTTGAAAATAAAAGTTAAGCATTTCTATCATGTTTTATATTGCTATCAAAAGTTATGGATTTTATATAGAGTTTTTTTCGAAATATTAAATTTTTTATCCATTTGTCCTTTTGTAAACCCCATCCGTGGATAGTCTGTATAAATCAACCAATTTTCTTTTTTTTTTAAGATTAGTTGCAAAATGGACTTATTGCTTAATAAACTAAATAGTTCTGTATACTTTTAACCATTATACCTGTTTAAATAAATTAATGAATTAAACTTTAATAATGAAGACGCAAAGCAGAATTTTCTGTAAAAATTTGAACAGAATAATTAGCACAGAAAATAGGGGATTTTTTTTGCAAAATTTGCCAGGGGATATTTTTTCACAAATAGGTGCAGCAGGACAAAATGAATCTAAAAACACAAAACTTACAAATATGGCGAACGGAAGGGCCACCATTTTGCAAAAACCGTTTGGACCTGTATCTGTGTATCCATTCACTTCAGGCCCAGAATTATTTAAACGTTTATTATAGATAATTACATTTTTTATCTTTTTATTCCTTTTTTTTGTATTGCTTATCGTTCACGATTTATAGAATGATAACCGTTTGTTTATTGAATTTTTACCGATATCTCTTCTAACAACTGTTCAAACAAGAAATTTCTAATAACTAAACTTTTAAACCAAAAAGTTTCTACAACTTTTGTTTTTAAATTTTTTTCTTTTAAATTATTATTTTCGAAGTTATTACGAGTTAATTTTAAAAATCCTGTTACCGCCAGGAGCCTGAACACGTTTTTATGCTTTATTTGTTTTCTGGGAGATTAAATTTAAACAAAATAATATTTGGCTTTTCTCCAGAATAAAATTAAAAAGTTTATTTAACATTTTATAAAAATTAAAACTTTTATACATTATTTAGTAGAACTATTCTGCTCTTACACAGTTAAAGTTAATATTACTTTAAAAGAAATAAAATAATGAATAATTTAATATTAAGTTACTTACAATACAAAGGTTTCAATATATAAACAAAGGTTCATCAGCACTCAAACCTTAGGTTTTAGATTGAAACCTTTGTATTGTAAGTAACTTAATAATAAATATTTCATTATTTTATTTCTTTTAAAGTAATAATTACTTTTATTATATTGTGTAAGAGCACAATAGTTTTACATAATCTATAAAAGTTTTAATTTTCATAAAATGTTAAATAAACTTTTTAATTTTATTCTGGAGAAAAGCCAAATATTATATTGTTTAAACCTAAACCCGTTATCCAACAACTGGCCAGGTATTACTATGGTTTCGTGGATTACGCTATGCATACTACGAAAATATTAATTTTTATTTAGTTGTAAAAAACGTATGGATATAAAAGTTTAATTATAATCAATTTATTATTTAAACGATTATAAGAAGAGATATCGGTAAAAAAATCAATAAACAAACAGAATTACTGTTTTTAATCGTAAACGGTAAGTGAAATGATAAAAAAATTAACAAACAAGATAGAATATTAAATTGTCTATAATAAAGCTCCTGATAATTATGGGCTCACGGTTACGAAGATATCTCCTGGCAATTTTGCAAGAAAAAATCCTTTATTTCCTGTACTAAGACTAGTTGCAAAATGGACTAATCACTTAATAAACTAAATAGTTGTGTATACTTTTAACCATGATACCCTGTTTAAATAAATTAGCACTAATGGATTAAATTTGAATAATGAAGACGCAAAGCGGAATTTTCTGTGAAAATTTAAACAGACTAATGCAAATAAATGCAGACGGTAGTATTAAGATTTTGCATAGTTATGTAATAAAAGAAAAAATTGTTAATTAATGTTATTAAACTGCAATTTACCTGTAAATAGTTACTTCTTTTCTAATTTATAATAACGTTAGGAATTTTTTTAACTCTCACCTGTGTTGGAAATAAAATAAGTATAGAATCTGCAATGCTATTTATTTTTTAATAGGTATATTATATCAATAACCTGTTAAAATTTTAGAAAATGTTTTGATAAAAACATCATTAAGTAATATTTTTACTTATCAGTACAAAAAAACTTGCTTTAAACAAAAAATGATTGAAAGATTTGTGGCTGTGTGCACCTAAAAACTGGTTATTAATAAATCTAAAATAAACTGTTTAATACGGAATAGTTTAAACACCCTGTATCATAAAAACTTTAATTTTTTTATATACACTACTAGACAAAAAAACCGGACAAAGAAAATTTTGTTAAATTTCAATCGTAAATAATTTTTGGGTTTTTAAACCGATTTTAATTATCTTCTCATCCAATGATAGCTTCTCTCATTAAGATTATACTGGAAAAGCGAATGGTATGCCTACATAGGCACAGCAAACGGAAGGAATCCCGATAGATTATTTAGGAGGAAGATGTTTTTGATAGTTTTCCTGAAACTGCATCAATGTGTTTCTCGAACGTTAGACCAGGATCCAGATTTACACCCAAAAACCTTGCACATTCTGCATTCTTCTCGGGAATCTCCCTAAGACTAAAAACAACTTCTATTGTTTTAGTGTTTATAGTTTAATAAAACTTTGTTTGCTTGAAACCAGTGATCTAATTCATGAACTTCGACGTTTATAGTGTTAACAAGACGTTGCGGGTCTTTATCTGAATTTGCCTGGGTAGTATCATCAGCAAATAGCCACAGCCTAGAGTTTGAAGTTACATTTATAATATCGTTTATATAAATGAGAAAAGAAGTGGACCCAATATTGAACCTTGTGGCACACCATGCTGAAAGGACACCTTTCCTTTGTAAAGTGTTTGTTGCTCTCTGTCTAACAGATAACTCTCTAGCAGTTGCAATGATCTTCCTTCAACCCCATAAAATTCTAGTTTATCCAAGAGTATTCTGTGAGATACGCAGTCAAATACTTTGGAGAGATCACAAAAGAATAATAAAAGATAGGGCTTTAAAATACAATACACTGGAAAAAACTTTTGACAGTAAATTATTCCACAGGCTGTTCAAAAATCTGGGTTAAAATACAACATTTGGCTCTTTCCTGTATAACACCCAATCCTATAAAACTTTTTGACATCTCCATATTAAATAATAATTATAATACAAGGAGCTACATTTAAACCAAAAGTTAATTATTATCGGTCAAAAAACCAAAAAGTTATATAAGATTCAATTGGAACAAAATTTTGTTTGTCCGGTTTTTTTTGATCAGAAGTATATATTGAAATGCAGAATCAATCCTTAATTTTTCCCAAAAATATTCTATAACACCATCCTGCACATTATTTATAATAAAAAAACTATACGTATTTGACTTCCTCCACGTTCGATGCTTCCACAATTTTTGTGCTGTTCATTGAAAATTCTTCATGCGTCTGAACATATTGGACCGAATAGATATCCAGGTCATTTTAAAACTACCATGAATGGGAATAAATATGAAGTTTATTTAAATGCAAGTAATAATAAAGAATTTAGTTTATTTTGTAACATGTTTATAGTATTTTCTTATAATAGATGTGTAAATGTCACTTAATAAAGAAATAAATTTTCAAAATGTATCGATATGTCTCAGTCAGATGGTTATTTTAGGCAAATGGCTTCTGTCTAGGCAAATGCTTTCTGCCTGGGCAAATGGCTTTATGAGAATAATTTTTATTTAAAAGTCATTTGCCTAGGTAAATGGCATTTGCCGTCGTCCTTGTTGTTTTGATAACATATTAGGCGTACCGTGTGTTTTGCAGACTACAGTAAAAAGCAAAAGCATGTGTAATTTGATTTATTCGAAGCGCTATAGACGGTCATGCAAAACTGTCACATTGGAGCGGCCATGGTTAGTTCTGGTTAGTTAAATTTTTTTATTTGCTTTAGTAAGGAAAAAAAATTAACTAACCAGAACTAACCATGACCCCTCAATGTTCAATTTCAATCAAATTACCTACATACATACAGGGTGTCTAGTAACTCAACCGACAAACTTAACCAAACAATTCTAAAACAAAAAATGAGAAAAAACTTAATATAAACATAATATGTCCTAAACGTGGTAATTTTTAAACTACGGTGTGTTAAGTAAAAAAAAACACTTTTTTTTATTTTTTTATATATATTGCCACTGCACCTATATATTATTTAATCTACTCTTATAGAACACGATGCATGAAAACTTAAATACTTAACCTCTAATCCTAAATTAATAATTATAGAAAGCTATCTCCGTCACTGGATTTTCCCATTACATTTTTCTTAAGAAAAAAACGTATATAGAGTTTCTTTTTCTAATCAAAAGATGATACGTCAGTGAAAAGGATGTCTTATTTTCCGGCGAATGGCCAACTTCACTTGGAAAATACACAGAAAAACGAAAAGAGACCGCATTCCGCATTCATATCATAACTACAAAATAGGGAGCTACGTCTTTAAAAACAAATATGTTTTTTAAAATAATATGTGACTAGTTATTATACAGTATTAATTACTATTATAAATATTTAAATTTTACTAAAAAGCGACTTTTTATTCACAACGCACAAATGAAACACCAAATACCAAAGAACTATACCTAATAACGGTCGACCGTAGATGGGAGATTGGATTTGGACGACCGACGGCGTCAATTTTACCTGGATTTTACGATCGGGAAATTCCAAATTATAAATTAAATTAGGATGAGTGTGGTCCTGTCACTGTATAGGTAAACGTTTTCAGTGTTGCAACCACTATATTTATTAAAATACTGCAAATTTTGTCAATGTTGCCAACACTATATTGGGTTTTAAATGAAAAATGCTAACTTTTATAAGAACTACGCATGTGCAAAGGTGTACAGCAATTCTCCCAGTGTGTGGCAAAAATTTCGTGCGCAGGTCTTTTGAAAATATATGGGGATCATTTTCTATTAGCAATCCTTTTAATTTTTAGATCATTGATCTAACCTTATTAGATTCGGAAATATGGCTAAATGAGGTATTCAGGTAATTTTTAAAGTACCGCCATTTTTTAGTAGGTAAAGGTATGACTTTAAAAGATATTTTAACTCTAAAACAGTTTTTTCTTTAATTTATATTTTTCTTTGTAACACCGAATTATAAAATACCACCAATATAATAATAGAGGTGAGTCAAAAGAATTTACTGTTTTTGTTTTGCTTTCTGACACTAAAAATTGGTTTTTAGGCACATGAAACGTGGCTATTGATTCATTGTATCTATAGCCACGGCTTTGGAGTTTTCATAATAACGGCTGCATATTTATTAATAAAAACATACAGTATGTTTAAAATAGTATAAAGTATATTTAATTAAATTTTTGGTTTAATCGAACTATTTTTATAAAGGATAAAAATAAATTTTCTCGTCTGATTTATACACTTTGTATGTGTCTCAAATCGGACCTCCCTTGGAATATTGTTCTCATATAGGGCATGGCGTCCCCCACAACCCATAGCATTCTTGATTCTATTCAGAGAAGAGCTGTTCGCCTCATTAATGATCCTTCACTTACACTCTCTTGCCCATCGTCGGCCCGGTAGTGGATTTATCGCTTTTTATAGATACGTCCTAGCTTCTGCTTTAAAGAATTGTCCAGTATAATTCCTCCACTCACAGTTCCTAAAAGAGAAACTCGTGGTGCCGCACGTATGCATCCCTATACAGTCCAACTGGACAGGCCTTGAACTTATCACTTTGTTCATTCTTTTATTCCTAGAGTTTCTAGAATGTGCCACCAGCGAGGGTCTTTCCTTCCTCCCAAATCTTCAGGTGTTTAAGTTCCGTGTCAAAAATCTCCCTCTTACCTCGCGTAAGACACCCACGGTACATTAGTATTTAGGCTTTTATTCTTCGTGGATTGTCCAAATATAAAAAGCATAAAAAAATAAGGCATTGTCTATACATAAAAACGGTTTGCTATTTATAACGTGACACCCAGTACAAATACTCCAGGTCCTGAAAAGTAGGTTTATTTTTTAATAACCCCCGGTGCGACGTACAGACATTTCCTTATTATTTATTCAATACGGTTACGTTTCTAAACTAACGACACAACACCCTAACTTAAAGTAGACGTATCACCGGCAGCAAAAAGTTTATTCCACTCGACCGTCATTTTTCAGAGGTATTTGAAATATGAAACACGGTTGTATATGATACATATTTTAAAGGACACAATGGTTTTTTGACTTTCCCTTTGGCTCCCATGCTAATACGAGCAAACAACCGTGCTGGCCCTTTTTTGGTTTATCACAAAAAACATTTAAATCAATCCGAGTGGAGAATACCAAAAATATGGCTGGGTTTTTCGGGGTGTAATTTATTGAAAAAAGGTAATGGGGTTAGACGTATATCTGGTTTTTGGTGTAAATCATTCGCTCTTTTTTATTATGGCCAAATAAAGTCCATCTAAGGAAATTTTTTTGTTAGTTTGGGTTAGTATACAAGGATGGGATAAAACTATCCGGCCTATTTTAGAGAGAGTAATTTTTCAGAGGTATTTGAAATATGAAATACGGTTGTATATGATATATATTTTAAAGGACACGATAGTTTCTTGACTTTTCCTTTGGCTTCCATGCTAATACGAGCAAACAACCGTGCTGGCCCTTTTTTTGTTTTATCACAACAAAAAATTTTAATCAATTCAAGTGGAAAATACCAAAAATATGGCTGGGTTTTTCCGAGTGTAATTTATCGAAAAAATGTAATGGGGTTAGAAGTATATCTGGTTTTTGGTGTAAATCATTTTCTCTTTTTTATTATGGCCATATAAAGTCCATCTAAGGGAAAAATTTTGTTAGTTTGGGTTAGTATACAAGGATGGAATAAAAACTATCCAACCTAATTTACAGAGTGTAATTTTTCTGAGGTATTTGAAACATAAAACACGGTTGTATATGATACATATTTTAAAGGACACAATGGTTGTGTGGCTGGGTTTTTCCGTGTGCAATTTATCGAAAAAAGGTAATGGGGTTAGACGTATATCTGGTTTTTGGTGTAAATCATTCGCTCTTTTTTATTACGGCCATATAAAGTCCATCTAAGGAAAAAAAATTGTTAGTTTGGGTTAGTATACGAGGAAGGGGTGAAAACTATCCGGCTTTACTCATAGGGAAGTGAGTTACCGTCATATGACCGCGTCATCTTTTAGAAGTTGATCTTCAGTTGGGAAAGAACTATTACATAATTAATTTTCTACCTTAAAAATATTATAATAATTTGTATTTTCAACATTAAATATTAGTTTTTACCGTCACAGTGAGAAAAAGTGTATTATAAAGAAAAAAAATAGACGGTTTATTGTCTCCCTTCGCATCGCCTCGGGAGACAATACAACCGCGAGCTAAAATCTGGAACTTTTATGCCTTTATGATAAATAACCATGTTAAAATATAATATAACACTACAACTATGTCGAGCTAAGCGTAGACGACGAGACTGATAAACGTAATAACACCAATGTGGACTCCTAAGATTGCACATTAAAAAAAAACAAATATTTGCTAATTTAACTTAACTCGTATGTCTTAAAGGAAGAAAGTTTTTAATAATGCCCACCTAACTTTAAGCATCCCATACATAAAAGAAGACGGTATACATACGTGTAACCGAGTATAACTGTTAAAATTTTAAATACTTGTGATTATTTTTAATATTACTCTTGTAATTCAAATACCGCTTATAATTACCTTTTCGCTAATAATATTACTAACCTTTATGCAAACAGCTACTTTAATGCCTTTTTGCTAATTCAATGCATTGCGCCGGTATAGAAACCACATTTTGGCTTAAGATAAACTGAGATGAATAGGTAATTAGTAAAGATTAAACAACATGACGGATTAACCTGCAGAAAATAAACATGATGATAATTGTAATACCAGCAAAAGCTGCAGTGTTCCGCACTAAGAAATAGTCATCATTATTGTATACCGGGTGCCTACGAAATTACTAGCAACACATATTTAATATAGTTTAAATTCTATCACCGTAAAAATACTATTATACTATTAATTATTGCTCAATATTTTTGTGAATTATATCCTATCTTTAAACCTAATAGTTTTTAAGATATTAATAGTAATACGCAAGGCTGCCTTGAAAATAGAGAAGAAAATATATTTTTTCACGACCGTTAAGAAAAATGCAGGTATTTTTTAATGTTAACACGAAGATAAAGTACTCTATTCTAGTACACAAGGCTTTTTTCACACTTTGAAATAGTGTTTTGTTTCCATGCCTACTACAATAAACTTAAATATCAATTTATGCAATGAAACAGTAACAAGTCATCAACTGAACCAAACGGTTAAGTTACCTTTGATTTCGTCATTATTTCTTCCAGTTTATATGTCACTAGTTTAAAAATGACAGTTTGCAAATAAATTTTATAGAAATTATTTAAAATTAATAATACTAATAAATTTGGATGACTTAAAAATAAAAAGGAATTTATACTGTTTTAGTATTATTTCTACAAAAAGTAACAATTTTCTAAAATTAAATCATAACGGCATAGTTATAAAGAGGATAATTGTCTTTTAAAAAATAAGAATGCTATGAGTTATTTTGTTGCAATATAATGGCTGTCCTGCAAAAATTAAAATTAATAAGTTAAAATAAATAAAACATGTATAAACTAACATTTTAGAAAAATTTTTAGACGGTTGTAGAAAAAATATAGTATGTAACACATGTATAAAGTGTCTATTTTTTACTCATGGGATTACCGCACTTGACTAATAGCAAATGCTGTCAAACTTCCCATTCGTAAAAAAAGGTATCACTTTGCACTTGTTATATAAATTACTGAATGGTAATTATTTGGGTATACTCCAAAAATTAAATTAAAAGTATCAAAAAATCAAAAAAATTAAAACTAGTAAAAGGATAACTAAAAATCGACGTTTCGGTAGCAAGTCTGCCACCGTTGTCAAGATAAATTGAATAAAAATAACAAAATTATTCTGCAAACTATTTGACATTAAATGTCAAATATTTTTGTTTGGTTATAGTGTCATAGGGACAAACATAACTAGTTGCTGGTGTATTTATTGTTTATAATACAAAAAAGGTGAATAGTTAGTTAATTTTTAGTCTTCCTGAAGATACATCAATATAAAGCAAAAGCAACCAAGTGTTATTTAAATTAACTGAAATAGATGCTACACAATTATCTTTATTTAATAATATATACGCACTTTCTTTAATTTTGCGTTTTTTAGAACAAGTTTTCTTTGCTAAAATGCTCGAAGCATACAAGTTTATTCTATGATTGTTATCAAATGCGTGTTGACTAATTTTTGATTTATGAAATTCTGTGTTTTTAATGTGTGATCTGGGTTCTTTTATGCGTTTGGCTAATGGTCTACAGATCCAAAGAGTCGAACGAATTACAATAACTGTATGTACAGAAATGTCATTCAAAGAAATTCTAGGTTATAAAAGTGTCAATTTTGAAGAATTTTATGTTATAAAATATTAATTTTTTAAACTCTAATGCACGTTTGGTAACCAAAAAATATTGATTTTTATTTGTTTATTCCGCTGGGGTAAAATTTCTACTATAGTAATCTCGTGGGCACCGGGTAGAGATACTGGAAGTTTCAAAATTCAGTAAAAATGTTTTCCTACGACCACTTGTGAAAATAGCAAATAGCACACTGATTTCATGCATAGAAAATGCGTTATATCACACTAGTGTTGCAAAGTACTTTACAGCACTAGTGTTGCAAAGTTCTTTACAACACTGGTGTGATACATATTATGATGTCATTCTAAAAACTGCTATTGGTTTTGCAAGTGACATATTTATTGTAGTGACAGTAAAAAACTTTTTATTTACCTTAAACGGTAGAACCCAAATTAGCGAAAATCATCTTATTTTATATTTATTAAAATTTACGAAAAAATAAAAACATAAACAAAAATAGACATAACCACAAAAACAACTTTCACTGACTGGCACAGTGTTGTCAGGTAAGTAGATCAAATTAAAAATCTCCCTTCTACCTTTGAGCACGTACTCTATAGAGGCAGCCTTGCCGCTTGACCGTTCGACCCAAAGCGCCAGAGAAAAAAAGCCTATAGATCAAATTCCTTCCTCTCTTTCTTCGTGTATTCAAACAACTGGTAAATTTTTTTTTTTTAATCCCTAATTAAACCTACGGCTAATACACATTTTATGAATCCACTTTCTTTTATCCATTCATAAATAGAATCAGACCCTTCCGACGTTGCCAAATGCTTTCCATATTTTGCATGGTAACTGACGTTTGGTAGTCGTTTTTTCCTTACTTTTAGGACTTTAGGTTATGCATTTACAATTTTCATATTTTTTATATTTTTTCTTAAAAATATGAGGAAAAACTGTTATTTTTACTTAATTTTATATGTGATGTTCAGTTTCATTAACTCGTTTTACCAATTTTACCCCACTCAGCACCCCTTTTCACTACTCGGTCCCGTAAGTTTATTTACTGATATTTTTTAAAAAACGGAATATTTTGGATATGCACCACTTGCGTTTTATTTAGAAGAGTGTCTAAAATATGTAAGAATCGATAATTTTTAAAAAACACTTATAATAGCAGAAAACCGTATTAAACTATTAGCGTTATTACCTAACAAAACCATACAATTTTTATTAAGTGAGGGCCTTTTTAAATTCCAAAATGATAAAAGTTATATAATGCTTCTAGGTAGGTGATTTTCGATGTAAAAATATTGTCAAAACAGTATAATATAGCAGTGAGGAAAAGTATATATCACACTAGTGCTGCAAAGTAAATATCACCCTAGTGTTGCAAAGTTCTCAATTGTTTTTTATTTTTTCTGAACAGACAAACTTTAATTTATTTATTTTTTGGTGAATAATTTGTGGTCGTAGGAAAAATAGTGTACAGTACTCGTGTGAAAATGACTTTCTTACACTCGGGGTTTGTCGCACTCGGCTAACGCCTCGTGCTACAATATTCCCACTCGTGTGAAATTAGTCATTTTCCACACTTGTAATGTAATATACTATTTAAGGACGTATTTTAAGGTCAGAAGATTTTTTTTCTATAAACACAAAGTGTCTACAAGCGCAAACAGAGCGTGGCTAATAAATTTTAATATATTTAAAAATTTTTAGCAATGCAAAAAAATAATTTTAAATTAAGCAGTCACAACCTATTAACTTATGATTATTCTTTAATTTTTAATTATACGCATTGCTTCCCTTTTATTAAAACCTAGTTTTTTTAAAAAACCGTTGTTGTATCAGAAAAATGCAAAATGTTAAATATTTAGGAATAAGAAATAAATACACTGCCAAAAATTACAACATAGTGCAAATTTTCTTAATTTGAAAATGTGGTCATAATTTAATATATCAGATATTTTTACGCAGCGCATTTATGTTTATAGGAAAAAAGTCTCATTTTAACTTAAAAAACGCTCCTAAAATATATTTACTTACTTTTGAAACACACTGTATAAAATTTATTGTTCAGTGGTGGTTTAATAAAAAAATAAAATAAAACTAGCTGACTCGGCAAACGTTGTTTTGCCATAAAAATAATTTTTAAGTAATTTCTAGCCTAAAAATTTAAAAAAAATGTTAAGGGTAACAACCCTTATCACTAAGGTATATAAAAAATAGATGTTGGCCGATTCTCAGACCTACTCAATATGCTCACAAAATTTCATAAGAATCGGTCAAGCCGTTTCGGAGGAGTACGGAAACGAACATTGTGACACGAGAATTTTATATATAAGATAAAACCAGTTGATCAGTTTTTTAATTTTGGATATGCCAACATTAAAAAAAAATACATCCCAGTTAAACCTAAAATGAGTGACTTTTGTGATACGAAAATTATATTCAAAAGCTCCTTTTGCTTTTGGCGTTTGTAATTTTGCTACAAAGTTTTTCCTAACCAGTAGTTGCTATAATCGAAACCAAATTTTAAAACTCTATAACTTCAATACTTTATCATCAAAACGCTTAATGCTTTTTCATTTTTATTTATGTATCTACTAAATATGTAGTTTGCAAGCAAATTTTTAAGTGCCAATTAAAAATTTCCCTAAAGCGTCATTTTAAACGATTTTGCTTTAATGTTAAATGTCGGCTATAAAGCATTAAATTAATGGAATTGAGCTATTGCGTATTAACCGACTTTAACTTAAAGTTCAAAGTAGTAATAGAGACATTTTGCACCTCTTATTTTGCAATTCCGTTGTGGTTACCGTTATTCTGAGACTGCGCAGTAACGCAAACATGATCCGTTATCGTTATTCTTTTAATTACAGATGAATACCGAAGAGCTTATCGTTATCGTTATCGTTATTGTTAAGCTGCGTGGTTGCCGAATTGTGGAAATTTTAATATAAATTATTATTGAAGTTGACATTTTAATGCCGTATTTATTAAAATATCATTGATACATAGGTTATAATTAACGAAAAGCCCATAGCAGTAAGAAAAATAGAATAATGTAAAGAAATTAAAACATACTTGCACTTTTAAGGATGAAAACCAGTAATTAATTTACATGTTACAATTTGGCACACATGCTTTTTATTCTACTACCAAACCTAACCCTAATTTTTGTGTTTTCCCTTTTTGCTTATACTGTATTGTTAACATCTAGCTTTAAAAAACGAAATCAAAAGAACTGTACTGTAAAGTACTTATTTTTCGTTAACTTTAAATCGGTGAACCACAGGCAAAAATAGGGTTATGTGTCGCGAAGGCGCAGATGCAAGATAAATATCTTAAAAGAGGCTGTAAAATCTCTGTAGAAAACTGATGCTGTAATCGTTATGCTTAATAACGATAACAATAAAGAGGCTAAAAAAGTATGTTATTTTAAGAGGTGCAAAATGTCTCTAATAACTTTTTTACAAATAATTTAGTACAAAGTTTTCATTTATATTTTGCCATCCATTTTAAACCATAACCAAAAAGAAAAGGAAACATGTCCTGTATAAAAGATTTATAAGTTTTTTGATTTATTATCTTTTAAGCATAAAAAAAGAAACAAAATAAAATCAAAAATCAAGGAAAATAAAAAAACTTTTTAAATGGAAAACCATAAAAATTCCTGTAAAAAAAATCTTAATGGATGGTAATTAGTTGGGTACTCGCCAAAAATAAAACTAAAAGTACTAGAAAACCAAAAAAAAAATTAAGCAAAAAAAATACTTTAAAATCGACGTTTCGGTGGCAAATCTGCCACCGTTGTCAAGATAAATTGAATACAAATAATAAAAAATAAAAATTTACTATTATTAGGTTTTAAATTTTAAAATTTTTATGTTTTTTTAGGAGATTCTAAAATGTATTTGACATTAAATGTCAAATATGTTCGTTTGGTTATAGTGTCATAGTGACATAGATAAGTGGTTGCTGGTGTATTTATTGTTTATATTACAAAAAGGTGAATAGTTAGTTAATTTTTAGTCTTCCTAAAGATACTTCAGTATCAAGTAAAGGCAACCAAGTGTTATTTAAATTAACTGAAACTATTGCTACACAATTATCTTTATTTAATAATATATATGCACTTTCTTTGATTTTACGTTTTTTAGAACAAGTTTCCTTTGCTAAAATGCTCGAAGCATCCCAGTTTATTCTATGATTGTTATCAAATGCTTGTCGGCAGATTTTTGATTTATGAAATTCTGTGTTTTTAATGTATGATTTGTGTCCTTTTATGCGTTTGGCTAATGGTCTACTAGTTTCACCTATATAAAACTTATTGCATTCGCAAGGGATTTTATAAATGACATTTTTTGTATTTTCATTTAAGTTGTATGGTTTTGTTAGCCAAACGCATAAAACATATTTGACATTTAATGTCAAAGACATTTCAGAATCTCCTAAAAGAACTGTAAAAAACAAAAATTTTAAAATTTAAATCCTAATAATAGTAAACTTTTTATTTTTTATTATTTTTATTTAATTTATCTTGACAACGGTTGCAGATTTGCCACCGAAACGTCGATTTTAAAGTATTTTTTACTTGTTTTAATTTTTTTTCTTATTTTAGTATCTTTAATTTCATTTTTGGCGAGGGCCCAACTAATTACCATCCATTAAATAAATCCGCCAACAACTACAGAACATAAAAAAATCTTTACAAAAACCACATTTGATGTATCAATCTTTAATAGTTTTCAATATATGACCACTTAAATCTAAAAAATAATAGATATAATTTCCATACCTACAGCACTTAGGTGGGACTGTAGATGTATTTTTTATTATTATTATCTTTGGACAATCCACGAAGGTTGAAAACCTAAATACTAACGTACCGTAAGCATGGTGGAAGGAAGTTTGTTAACACGGGACTTAAAAACTTAGTAGTAGCAGTAGGTTTTACAGTCTAGAAACTCTAGGGATAAAAGAACGAACGAAATGGGAACTTCGGGACCTGTCCAATTGGACCATATAGAGATGCATACGTGCGGCACCACGAGTTTCTCTGAGCTGCAAGAGGAGGGACTATACTGGATAACTAGTCGGAGCAAAAGCCGTAAAAGTATCTATAAAATAGCGATAGATCTCCTACAGCTCGACAATGGGCAAGAGAAGAAAATCTTTGAGTAAATAAAGAATCATTAATAAGACGAACAGCCCTTCTTTGAATGGCATCAAGAATGCTAAGGGTTGTAGGAGATGCCATTCCCCAGACATGAGAACAACACACACAGAACAGGAAATGGGACACATACAAAGTGTATAAATTGAAAAAGAAAAATACTTTTTGGCTCGGAAAAGAGATCCAAGCTTTTTGAAGCCGCGGTGGCTATAGATACAATGTGTATATGCCAGTTAAGGTTATTCTCAAATGTGACGCCCACAAGGTTGAATGTGCCCCCGCTCTGCAAAACCTGGCCACTCATAAGCAAAGGGTGCTTGTTTAATGATTTTTTCGCGACAAGGAACATGATTGTGTTTTGAATGCATTAAATTGAACTAGATTTTTGGCGCTCTGATCCAGTATCAAATTAAGATCCTGTGAAAGAGATATAGACTAATGGAAATTATATCCAAATTTAAATGGGATTATTTCCGGAACTATTAAAGATAGTTTTATGAAATGTGGTATTTTTGTAAAGCTTTTTAAAATACGTTTTTATAGGTGGCATAATATACAGGATGCCCCATTTTAAAAGTTCTCATTTTTCTTAAGTTTTAAATGTTCATTTGTTTATTTTTTATGTTTTAAAGATAAAAGAATAAAAAGTATAATTTTTTTATACAGGACGCTTTTTTCTGTTTCTCCTGTTTAAAGTTAAAAATAGGTGGCAAAATATAAATGAGAGAAATGGCGCTCTTTTGACCTTGCAAGTTAGAGTGAAAACTAAAAGAGAGAGAACAAAAAACAAACAACTTTTTTTTTTAAATGGAACACTTTTTTTTTTATCAATAATTGATAGGTCTTCTTAAAAGGAATTATCACCTTTAATTATCCATTTCTTTATAGTTTCGGAAATATGGTCATCATCAGGATTTTTATTAATGAAACACCCTTTATATTATATTTCCGTTGCAAAGAAATGTAAAAAGGTTTAACAAATTATAACATTCGATATGTTTATCTGTTATAATTTTGGAAATATAAGCATCTTAACAGGTCAACAACAAACCTGGCCACCCTGTTTTTTTAGTTAATTTAGTGATAATCCATAATCCCAATCTAGCGTTTACCTTTACACCAAAAATAGCACAGTATTTCAAACTAAACTGTGTCTTGAAGCTTAATCTATGTAACAAGGTAATCATTTTAAAGCCGGTGAAGAAAATTGCTTCGTTACACACGCGAGCTGGTGTTAACCATTATTTACTTGCTGCGGTGGTTTGGGGAATTCTGCTGCAGTATTAGCTAAACCGATGGTAAAGTGCACCTATTTCGTATGTCGTTTTCGTAAAGCTAGATTTTAATGTTTGGTTATAAAAATATTATATTTTATATTTCTATAAAAACAATGGTTGCATATTTAAAAGCAATATAATTTAAACAATATGTACTTGCTGCGGTGTTCTGGGAAATAGTTCCGCATTATTAGCCAAACTAATGGCAAAATACACTTATTTTTTATGTTGTTTCGGTAAATTGTAAGTTCTAAAAATGTCATATTTTAATAAAAACAATGGTTGCATATTTAAGAGCAATATAATTTGACCAACATTTACTTGCTGCGGTGTTCTGGGAAATAGTTTCGCACTATTAGCCAAAACTGATGGCAAAATACACTTATTTGTTATGTTGTTTCCGTGAATTGTAAGTTCTCTCAAAATGTCATATTTTTATAAAAACAATGGTTGCATATTTAAGGGCAATATAATTTGACCAACATTTACCTGCTGCGATGTTTTGGTAATAGTGCCGCAGTATTAGCTAAATCTATAAAAAAGTGCACTTATTTTGTTTGTAGTTTCCATAAATCCAAAGTTTAAGGTTTTAGTTAGCTTTTTTTATTTTTAATAAAAACAATGGTTGCATATTTAAAGGCAATATAATTTGACCAACATTTACCTGCTGCGATGTTTTGGTAATAGTGCCGCAGTATTAGCTAGATTTTGATGTTTGGATATAAAAAAATTATGTTTTATATTTCTATAAAAACAATAGTTGCATATTTAAAAGCAATATAATTTAAACACTATTTACTTGCTGCGGTGTTCTGGGAAATAGTTCCGCATTATTAGCCAAACTGATGGCAAAATACACTTATTTCTTATGTTGTTTCCGTAAATTGTAAGTTCTAAAAATGTCGTATTTTTATAAAAAAACAATGGTTGCATATTTAAGGGCAATATAATTTGACCAACATTTACTTGCTGCGATGTTTTGGTAATAGTGCCGCAGTATTAGCTAAATCTATGACAAAGTGCACTTATTTTGTTTGTAGTTTCCATAAATCTGAAGTTTAAGGTTTCGGTTAGTTTTTTAATTTTAATAAAAACCATGATTGCATATTAAAAGGAAATATAAGTTCACCAATATTTACCAGCTGCGATGTTTTGGTAATAGTGCCGCAGTATTAGCTAAACCTATGACAAAGTGCACGTAAATTTAGAGTTTAAGGTTTTGTTGCTATTTTTTTATTTTTATAAAAACAATATAATAATGATAGCATAATTAAAAGCAATATAATTTAACCGATATTCACTTGTGCGATGTTTTGTAAATAGTGCCGCAGTATTAGCTAAACCGATGGCTAAGTGCACGACTTATTTCGTATGTTGTTTTCGTAAAGCTAGAGTTGAAGGTTTTGTAAGTAAAAGTTAATATTTTATATGTAAAAACAATGGTTGCATATGTGAGGGCAATATACCTATGAACGAAAGAAAAAGGGCTTCGCTTATGCGACTTCGCCCACGTGTCACGTCTATACTAGTTCACGCTACGTCACTGTCGTTAAGCTAGAGTTTAAGATTTTGTTTGTAAAATATAAGGTTTTATATCTTTTAAAAAACAATGGTTGCATACGCCAACTTATTACACAAAGATCATACAGGAGTAAAAAAAGTATAAATTAGGTAAGTTGATGGTACTATCGGATAAAGTAAAACTAATGATGCAATAAAATGTCAATTTATGTTTTAATATATAGTACAGTTAAAAATTTTACTTTTAAAAAAGAAGGACATAAGAAATAATTAGGTTAACATTTATTAATTAAAAAAAAGTATTTGTTGATAAAAAAATAACTAAAAAAGACTTTATTTTAAGGTTTAAAAGATTAAGACTTTTACGGTGGCTTATAAGTTCATCTTGAACATACACCTACTAATGGAAAAGTGTTTTTCACACAAATTGGGTCAAACAATTTTCTTTTATGTTCGCAAGAGTGTGAGTGTTAAAAGCTGTTTAGCACAGCTGATAATGTTTTAATTTAGAAAATTATTTTTCCAAGACACCATGGGGATGCCTTATAAAATTTTACGGTATTTTTTATAGAAGCAGCTTAATGAGCTTAGAATAGCTTTTTAAATTTAGTAGTTTTTAAGGTTATCATTTTTATGTGTGCTATATTGTTTACGGTGTGTGGTATAGTTTTTAAACGATTTTTGGCATTATTTAAAGTTAATTTTCTAAATAAAAGGCAATTCAAAAATATTGTGTAAAAATTTTAAGATGAATCGAAGCAAAAATAACAAGGATACAGCGGTTTAAATAGGTAAGCCAAAAAAACTTGCTTATAAAAACGCTTTATTTGATTTTGTTTTTGTGCTTAGGACTTTAAAGTGATATTTTTTTAATCTTTTGACAAACCACGAAGGCTAAAAGCCTAAATACTAACGTAGCGTGGGTGTCTTAAGCGAGGTAAGAGGAAGTTTGTTGACACGGGACTTAAATACTTGAAGATTTGGGGGAAAGGAAAGACCTCCGTGGGCAGCAGGTTCCACAATCTAGAAACTCTAGGGATAAAAGAACGAACAAAGTGGGAAGTTCGGGGCCTGTCCACTTGGACCGCCAGAACCACGAGTTTCTCTGTTGGGAACCATGAGTGGAGGAATTATACTGGACAATTCTTCAGAGCAGAAGCCATGGAAATACCTATAAAAAGCGATAAATCCCCCACAGCCCGACGATGGGCAAGAGAGGGAAGGCTTTGTGTAAGTAATATTTTAACAAATCACGTTTTCAAAGTCTGTGCCATCAAAATTTCAAAAATACTTTGACAATCCTTTTAGATTTTTTATCACTGTTTCATTACATAATTAACGAGCTAACTGGATTTTTTTATTTGTCATTTTATCTAATTTTTATAAAATAACTTATTTTTTCTTTCAAAAATGTTTCTTTTTAAAGTATTTTTAAAATCCTTACAGGGTTACCTGAGGAAAACGATTATTTAAGAAACAAATTTAAAACTTTATATTTCACATGATCAGCACTGAAATATGATGGGCACCGCATCACCTATTTTTGAGACGCTTTTGAATAAATTACTGCCCTTGCCCTAATTTTTAAGAATTTATTAGGAAAACTTGTACAGAATATTATTTTAAAGTTATTTTTTAATTTTACATAATATTTAATATGGTGAGTGAGGTGTTGCGCAAGTTGCAAAACATAATACAGGATTATTTTTAGGTTAATACATTCCTTTTAACACTGTTTAAAATGAAAGAAAATAGGAACATTTTTCAGGTAAAATTATGACCGAAAATGCTTTGCTTCCAAGATATAGGGTGTTGAAGTTTAAAAAATACATTTTTTGTCATAACTTTCCTACCACTTTAGATATTATCAGAAAACTTGGTAGACTATTTTGGGCTTTACATTACATTTTTTGCTATAAAAATTATAAAAAAATATCACCAGTACGTTCGAACAAAAATTGTATTAATATTTTTTAATAAAAAAAGTATTTATTATATACAGTTTTCAAAGACATATATCAGCTTAAAAATAACCCTGTGTTAATATAGTATATACATTACAAGTGTGGAAAATGACTAATTTCACACGAGTGGGAATATTGTTACACGAGGCGTTAGCCGAGTGCGACAAACCCACGAGTGTAAGAAAGTGATTTTCACACAAGTAATGTACACTATTTTTCCTACGACCACAAGTTATTTACCAAAACAAATAAAAGTTGTTTGTCTTCACAGAAAAAAATAAGAAAACAATTGAAAACTTTGCATCACTAGGTTGATATATACTTTTCTTTACTGCGATATATTATACTGTTTAAAAATATGGTTATATCAAAAATCACCTACCTAGTAGCTTTTTATCATTTTAGAATTAAAAAGGTCCTCATTTAAAATATATTGCATGGCTTTTTCAATGTAAATCCAGTTAACAGCCTGGTAATACCAAATTTATTTTAAATAACAATGACAGCGATGACAGCTTTATATTATACTTTGCAACACTAGTGCTGTAAAGTACTTTGCAACACTAGTGTGATATAAGGCATTTTCTATGCATGAAAACAGTGTGCTATTTACTATTTTCACATGTGGTCGTAGGAAAAATAATTTTGTGTTACACCTATAGAGTTTGTATATACAGGTTGTTAACAAAATGTTGTTAAAAAAAATGTAAGAGCAGATTTTTTATTTTAAAAATTTAAAAATAGGGAGTTCATATAAACATGGGTTTGAAAATGAATTGCTTTCCAGGTACAGGTGGTTGAACTTAAAAAAAAACGGTGTTTATAATAATATCTCAAATATTCCTTATCCAACTTTAATTAAATTTGGCAGTGCTATTTGTTGCATAAGGAGGCTAATTTAGACCCAACTTGATAAAATTCATTTGGTCCAGTGGCGTCTCAAGCGGACCCTAATTAAACGACTATTTCTGACAAAAAAATGTACGCCACTGACTTTTCTGCAAATTTTATATTTTATTTGGATTAAGCAAGGTAAAATACAGCTTTCTAAGCTTTTTTTAGATTTAATTAATTTTTAGAAACAAAAAATTAAATTTACTTAATTACATACCGTGGGTTACACATGAAACATAGGGAAAATTATTTTCTTTTGAACATTATTTTAATATTATTTTAAAAATATATTTTAATATTATTGTATATATAGATACTTATGATAGCAAACTCTTAATCAAGGATTATTACCATTTAAACTAGCATATTTTCCCAGGTTAAATAATTTTAAATTATTTCCCATATTTTGTGTATGGACCAGGGATAGGAAATTAGGTCAATTTTATTTTATTTATCGAAAACTAAACAAAATACGAAAAAGTTTGGGACCTTAAAATAATGTATTTTTGCCTAATTTAAACAAAATATAAAACTTTCACAAAAGTCAGTGGCGTACATTCTTTTGCCTGAAATATTTGTTGAGGAACTGCTCAAGAGGCCACTGGATTGGGTAAATTCATTTAAATTAAATCTTAAAAACCTTTAAGTCTTTAAATAAAAATTTATTTAAAATTGGATAAGAAATATTAAAGATATTAACAGATAACAATTTTTTAAAAAAGTTTTACACCCTGTATCTGAGAAACAATGCATTTTCGCATATTTATGTAAACTTTTTATATATTTTTTAATGTAAAATCTATCCCTAATTTTTTAACGATATTCTGTAACACCATGTAGTATTATAAACTTTAAAATATATATTTTTTGATAATATTATTATTATTTATTTTTTAAAGTTTTTGCGAACTTTGTATGCAAAATCAATCTTATTTCGTAAATCTCATTTTCTTTACAAAATTACAATATTTTTTTATTACAAACCATTAAAAAATAAAAAATATATCATTTTTTTAGCCCCGTGTCGGTTGCCAGTCTGTATAATATTTTAGTCAGTCATACTTTGTTATAAAGGTATCAAACTACATAAAAAATGTTAAAGAAGCAAAGAGCCATATAATGCTCCCTTTTTAAAGTTACCATATTTAAAGCTCTTTCAAAGAACCACTAAAAATACAAAAGCCTCTTCTTTTATTAAATTTACCTAAAGTTTTATTAAAAAGAGTTAAATAAGCCATGTTTTATACAGGCGTAAGCTTATTAAAATTTTAGCATCTTCATGGTACACTAAACAAATATTTTTCTATGCAGGCAACACTGATGAAATTACCAACTCGCTGGCTTTGCAAAAACTATGACGAAAGTTTCAGTTAGTTGCATTTACTTTAAAGTAGGTTATTATTATTATTTTTGCTTCAAGTTTTTTAAAAACGTTTTATTAGATGGTAAACTTCCTTTTATTACATTTTTATAGGTATTTTATTTAATAAAATGCGGTAGCACCACTGATCTTGATGGATAGCCAATGCTTGTTACCTGCGCGAAACAAAAGTTACAATTCATGAGCGAAAAAATGAGTTTGTGCAGCAAGCAAATCGAAGCGGAACGCGCCTGGCCCCAAACGAAGTATCGGGCAGAACCATGTGAATTTATTGCCGCTTTTCCGTTTGAAGGACGTTGAATCAGTACCGTATTTAAATAAATTTAATAATATAGTTACATCAAAAACGTTTAATACGCTATACCGGGTGATGCATCGCCGGGCGGGACATAGGAAATCCGGTGTAATTTTTAATTGGGTCAATTATTGGCTCCCAAATTATTTTAGACAAAAATTCTATTGAAGTTTATTGAAGAGCATGCAAATGTACGTCCATGGTAAAAGCTTTAGATTTTTAGGTTAACCCGTTTGCTAGTTAGATGCTAATATATTTTATCCAACACTTACATATAATATCTACATAATTGATTAGATTTTGAGGATATAAAGTGTACTATAAGTCACTAGTGAGCTAAAGTACCCTTTAGCTCACTAGTGAATTATAGACTTTAGCTCACTAGTGACTTATACTAATTCTTTATTACTTCCAACATTTCACAATTAAAAAAATAACATAAAACCACTAATATATTATACTACAATTTATTCCTATAAAATTTAAATTATAATTTATATTACTTTATTATTTTATAACAAAATGCATTACAACCAAACAAGCTTGCTTTCCAAAAAAATACAAAATTTTGTTGCTGGTGTTGACAATGACAAGTAACAAATAATGGATGACGTTTTCAAATTATTTTCGATATTAAAAACGATTTATACGAAAGTGTTGGATAAAATTTTGTATTATTACTTATATAAGTCACTTAAGAAAATTACTTCTCTCGCCCTTAGGGCTCGAGAGTTAAACTTTTCTTGCGTGATTTATATGTAATATAACTCCTTATCTATAATAACTATTAAAAATTGTTACGTTATTATAACTTCATATTTATGAACAACAATAAAAATACCAGTTAGCGTAACATAACGTTGCCATTTTGAAATTTAGTGCTTTATTATTATCAAAAAATCGTATACTCTAATCCAGATGAGTTAAAAAATACTATTTCTGCAGAATGCAATAAAATTTCAATTTACCAGTTAGCAAATGTAAGAAGACAATTTTACGAACGTCTGGGTTACTGTCTAGCAGTCAATGGAGGAAGATTTGAAAATTTTCTTAAATCTTAAGTTAATTTCCATCGTATTAATTATTGTAATAATATTTACAATTTATTGAAGCATGTAAATATTATAAAATGTCATAAGTTCTTGAAATTTGTTACTCTGGTTTAGTTTAACTTAACTTAATTCGTTTGTATAAATACAAGTTTCCATCTTTTCACTGTACGATTTTTTGATAATAATAAAGCACTAAATTTCAAAATGACAACGTAATGTCACGCTAACTGGTATTTTTATTGTTGTTAATAAATATGAGGCGATAATAATGTAAAATTTTTTTAAAAATATATAAGCAACTAACTAGCAAACGGGTTAACCGAAAAATCTAAAGTTTTTACCATGGACGTAGATTTGCATGCTCTTCAATAGAATTTTTCTCTAAAATAATTAGGGAGCCAATAATTGACCCCATTAAAAATTACATGGGATTTCCTATGTCCCGCCCGACGATGCATCACCTGGTATGTCAATTGTGGCTGTATTTTAGAAAAAAATATTAAAAGCAGTCCCGGATCTAGGAGGGTGGGGGCTAACGGTGGTGTCTGCCACGCGTGACACCTTCAAGGGGCGGCAAATAGAAACATGGAATGTATAAGAAAGTTGCGATTGTAAGCGAGAAAGATGTTGTTTTGTGGTCGTCTTTTAATTTGTTATTATACATAAGTATTTAAAAAGGAAAGCAATTTTTTTGCTTTTCAAATTTTTTCTCAATAAAAAGGCCAGGCGGGGCGGCATACAGCAAGCTTTACCCTCGTTACAAAAATAAAGATCCAGGGCTGACAAAAGAAAAGTAAAATAAGTAAGTATATTAACTAAATGTATTAGAACAATGTAACTGAATTAACGAAATGTTATCACCTGATTTGCTACTCTGACAGTTTTCAATAATTAGAACGTAATAAGTATTTTTTTAAATATTCTAAAAATAATATTGACAAAAGCGTTTACGTTATTTCTTATAGTAACATTTTAAATTTTGTTTTTTATACTTTCTGTAATATGTTCTGAACTCTAAATGTGTAATGACATGTAAATTTTTAAAAATCGGTCCATAATTGACATAGTAATCGCGTAACATACAGGGTGTTCATTTAAAAACTTTCCACTCAAGTTATCTGCGAAACGAGACAGATTTGAGAAAATCGCCGAAACACGTCAAGATATTTATTGAGGGGGAACGTTTTTTACAAAAAATTGGACGGCGCCCCTTTAACCCCTTAACCACCAGGGCCACCACCCCAAAATTCTTAAATGAGAAGGCGGGTCGAGTGATACATCATTTTAAAGCTCCTGACGAGTACTTTATAACCCTAGAATATGAAGTCAATATCTTCACCTGTTACAAAATGGCGGTACTTTAAAAATTACCTAAATACCTGATTTGAATGGCCATATTTTCGAAACTAATAAAGTTAGATGTACCTAATGTGGTGATTTCCTTAAAGCTCTTTTAAAGGTCTTTTAATGGTAAAATAATATACAGGGTTCTTAAATAAAAAAATATGTACTTTTTCTTCTACCCTGTATATTACTACCAGTATCACCATACACAAAAATAAGGCAAGTGCCTTTCTCTCTAGCGATCCTAACTTTGTTTTTTTTAAGAACCACCGCGGAAGTGCACCCTTTCAAACAAAAAAATGTTTAAAATTGATTCACAAACGCCGGAGTATTCACGTATTATACAAAAAAAATACGCTGCGAATTGAGAACCTTCTTGTTTATGAAGTCGGTTAAAAAAATGAGCAACAATCTAACCAACCCTGTATCTCTTACCCTTCCAGAGATCCTAAAGAGGGTCCTCGAACTTGTAACAGCCTATATATATATTTTATACAAAGGTTTTAACGTTTTTTTATCTGTATTTTTATTGAATCATTATTTAAAAAAGAACACACTTTAAACAAAGCTGCCGGTGCCGTCGTATGTTTACTTTCGGAAAACAGGCAATTTAGCTGTATTTACTTTTCTTTTTGTCCGACAGGGAGCATTAAAGCTGAGCCTTTTAAATTTTATTTAATATTTTCAGAAAACGCGTAAACCGTCTCATAGGTACTAAGTTAGAAAAAAGTATCGCAACTTTTAAATAGGGTTAAATGGGGTAAAAATGGGAGAATTTTTAGGTTATGAATGTTTTAATGTTTGTTGTTGAATGTTAAGAATGTTTTACTATTATGTAGAGGTTTAAATTTATGCAACATTACTTTTAAAATTTATTATTTATAAATAAAACACTGTCTTATTTTTACCCAGGAAAAAGTCTAAAATTAGACACTTAAAGTAAATAATAAGTCACCTGGATTTTACTACTTAATTAAGATCATATTAAGTCAATGTCAATGTAAACTGATTGTTAAAACATAAAACGTCCCTTCTGTGTTTTTTTTTAATTAAAAAAAAATAAAAATATTCTACTTTCATCCAAATTTTGTTAGGCATGAGCAGTCTTGTCTTTAAAATTTCTATCCTTGTAACCTAGTCCGAGTTTATTACAAAAGGAATAAATGTATAAACGAATCACTTTTTTGTTTTATTTTTTTACTACTTAAATTGTTTCTAAATAATTTTAACTAGTTTTCACTGTGTGTGGATCAAAAGTTAAAAGAAAAGGGTGTTCTTGTGGCACATCATATTAAAGCTCTTGACCAGTACTTTATAACCCTAGAATATAAAGTTTATAACTTTACCTACTACAAAATAGCGGTACTTACACCTACTATAAAAAAGTATACATTTTGGGAATTTTAAAAATATACATTTTTGGGAATTTTAAAATAAGTATACATTTTAACTAGGTTACTTAACATTGGGAATTTTGCTAAATAAAGATATACGTGAGGTGTCAAGGTTTTTAAAGTATAAATTAAACAATTTTCTAGGTTACTCTTATAATAATAAAATAAAAACATTAAACAAACTGGGTCGCGTAGAAATGCAAAACAAAAACTGGAAAATTTAATATTTAAAGAGGGAGAGAAAGAAATTACAAAGACATTAGATTAGATAAGAAGTAGATTGTAAAAGTGAAGTTCAGAAAAAAGTTTAAGTTTAGTTAAGCCCCGTACGGGCTACCCCTAGTGGAGGGTATGCCCGTACTAAATTAAGTTAGTTCAATAAGTTAAGTTGGTTTTAAAAAATGTAAAGTTAGTTTTGATGGTTCACCGGTCTCATTGTCCCAAGAAGATAGTCCCATATGGTAGATTTGCCCCAGTGACGACAAGTAGGCCCTATATGTATATTCCAAAATTATACGTCACAATATTTCCGAAACTAATAAAGTTAGATGTACTTAATGTGGTATTTTCTTAAAGCTCTTTTAAAGATCTTTTTAATGGTGATATAATATACAAAGTGATTCAATAAAAAAATATATACTTTTTTCCTGCCCTGTATATTATTACCCGGTATTTAGGTTATTTTTAAAGTACCGCCATTTTGTATTAGGTAAAAGTATTGACTTAATATTCTAGGGTTATAAAGTTCTCGTCAGAAGCTTTAAAATAATGTGCCACATTTTTTTCAAGATGGCGCCCAGCCGCCATATTCAAATTTTCATCTGTCAATTTTACTCTAAAATGTAGTATTTATGCATCACTTTCATATCCCGAAAGTTTAACTTTCTTTAATTAATCCGTTTAAAAAATAAAAGGGAGAAGAGCCAATAAAGAAATGTACTGTATATTAAAAAAATCCAAATATACAGGGTGTCCCACTGGGAACTGCTGCGATCGATTTCTTAAAAAGTAAGCTTTGAAGCATTTTAAAAATTTGGTTACAATGTATTGTCAGTGGGGGACATACAACTAAAATATTTTTCCAGCTCTACCACTTCCGGTTATACCGGAAGTTAATGTCAACTTCCTTATTTTAAATGGAACACCCTATATATGATTTATTTTTGAGGTTCTGCCTAAAATTTTAAACATAATTTATGTATAATGTTCTTTATCTGAAGTCCAAGCGTTTTTACTTATTTTAAATGTTATGGCAATAAAAGATAGTGGACTCTATTTACAAAAATTGACTTTTAAGGTTTTTGACGTGATTATTTTTAACCTTTATTTTTAACCACTCTGTATTAATTTATATGTAAAAATTATTGATACAGTCTACTAAAGAAGTTCTTTCTTTTCAAGGTCCCAACACCAACTCATATTAAAGGCTTTTGTTTTGAAGAAATTCATGGTCATGTAATGGCTTGCAAACGGCATTTTTGACATAAAATTTAAAATAAGTCAAAAACGGTTGGACTTAGGTATAGAAAATTACACATAAATTATGTTTAGAATTTCACGCAGAACCTGAAAAATAATTTATATATAGGGTGTTCCATTTAAAATAAGGAAGTTAACATTAACTTCCGGTATAACCGGAAGTGGTAGAGCTGTCAAAATATTTTAGTTCTATGTCTCCCGCTGACTTTATATTGTTACCAAAATTTAAAAACTTTCCTAAGCGTAGTTTTCGAGAAATCATTTGCAGCAGTGCCCGGTGGGACACCCTGTATAAATTTAAATTTATAACTTATCCTAATTTTATAAGCTGGGTAGAGAAATAAAAATATTTTAAAATATATCAAGGCAGAAATCTTACAAAGTCTTACAACATTTCGTTACACTAAGCTCCCCTTAATAATCTTCCCCAATGTTGATTTAACTTTTATAATCTGGATAAAATTGCTTTTTGATTTAACGCAAAAATAACACCACAGAGATTAAGGGAGATAAAAAACGTTATTGGGATGTCCAAAAGGAACGGTATTTAAATTTAAACGAAAACCACAAGATAATCTGTGAATATAAACGGTAATTTTCTTTAACCTTTTTTTAAGCTGGGGATAATAAAAACGTGGTAGAGGTTTTATTAAAATTGATTAAGGGTGTTTTCAATTGCGGAATAAAAATTAAGGGTTTATCCATAAGCCAGTTTTATGAAAAAAATTCATACAGGGTGTCTCACATGGAAATGCCACGATCGATTACTCGAAAAGTACGATTTGAAACATTTTAAAAATTTGGTTATATGATAAAGTCAGTGGGGGACATACAATTAAAATATTTTGACAGCTCTACCACATCCGGTTATACGGAATGTTAATGTCAACTTCCTTATTTTAAATAGAACACCTCTAATATATTATTTATTTTATGTTTTACCTATCTATTATTGATCTGTAATACCTTACAAACGAAATATGTTATGGTAGCAATAATACCTGCAATCACACCTAGGGCATTATAAGCGGGCATTATGATAATGCCCGCTTATAATGCCCTAATGCGCTAATAAGAAAATTTTGTTGCTTATCCAATTTTATTTCTCTCACAATAAAGATCAAGTTTATACAAACATATGTATTAAAATAAAATCAATAACTTACCAGTTCCTGAAAATATGCCATTAAAACGGTTTCGGTTATTTGAAGAATTGCGTTCGCATCTTTCCAAATACCAGATATGCCATACTCCCGATCATGCTGTTGCCTTGATTTAACTGGCAAAAGATTTTCGGTCGCTTTTATGGCCTTTTCTCTTATATTTTGTGGAATTTCTTCCATTTTGAGCAAATCGTTAAATAAAAATGCCAACTGACTAACTGATAGAAACATCAAAGTCAAACTTAACACCAGTCATTATCTACTTACGTATACAGGTACAGGTGCAACTTATTTTTATATTGCGAATAAATAATGTAATGTCATTAAAAACTCTTTTTGGGTAAAACATAAAGCATTGTATGCACCACGGGCTTTACTGGACTATAATGCCCATCGGGTCGAAATCTATTTCGACGTTCAGGGCATTATAGTCCTAGTAACGCCCTTGATACATAAATAGCTATTTTGGATTCTGCGTAAAATTTTAAACATAATTTATATATAATGTTTTTACCTCCAATCGTTTTTGACTAATTTTAAATTTTATGTCAAAAATGACGTTTGCAAGCCATTCTATAACCATTTATTTCTTCTAAACAAAAGCCTTTAATATGACTTGGGGTTGGGGTCCTTGTAAAAAAACTTCTTTAGTAGACTGTATCGATATTTTCACAATTAATAAATAAAGAGTGTTTAAAAATAATCTTTAAAAATTATAATTACAAAAACCTTTAAAGTCAATTTTTTTAAATGGTAACCACTATCTCTTATTACCTTATCCTATTAGGCATTTAAAATAAGGATAAGATTGTATAAGGATGTCTATTTCAAAAATTTATAGTTTTCGAAATATTAACGATTTAATATTTATCTATCCTAACAATGCATTTAAGTATGAGTAGGTACGGGGTAGTGGGCTGTGACCCGCATTTTGTTGTCAAGGCCAACTAGAAGTTAAACTAAGCCGTACTTAAAAGCATTGTTAGAATAGATAAATACTAAATTCTTTATATTTTAAAAACTATAAGTTTTCGGAATAGACATCCTTTTATAAACCTATCCCTATTTTTGATGCTTAAAAGGATAAGAAAAAAAAATAGGGGTTTCCATTAAAAAAAATTAAGGTTTTTGTCGTTATAATTGTTAACGATTATTTTTTACCACTCTGTATTTATCAATTGTGAAAATATCAAAACAGTCTGCTAAAGTAGTTCTTTCCTTGCAAGAAACCCAACCCCAACTCATATTAAAGGCTTTTGTTTAGAACAAATTCATGGTTATGTAATGGGTTGCAAACGTCAATTTTGACATAAAATTTAAAATAAGTCAAAAACGGTTAGACTTAGGTATAGAAGATTATATATAAATTATGTTTAGAATTTTACGCAGAATTTAAAAATCAATAATGTATAGGGTGTTTCATTTAAAATAAGGAAGTTGACATTAGCTTTCCGTATAACCGGAAATAGTAAAGCTGTCAAAATAGTTTAGTTGTATATCCCTTACTGATTTAAGAATGTTACCAAATTTTCAAAATTTTCCTAAGCCCACTTTTCGAGAAATCGCCGCATTTTCCAGTGGGACATCCTGTATAAACATGGGTCCAGCAATACCTTTTCTAAATTTAAAAAATAGCGCTATTTATTTAAGTAGATATTTGTTACTGTTATTGCATTATTGCTAATAGCAAATTATAACACTATTTTTAGAAGTAAACATTTTCTTAATGATTCTTCTATGGTCTAGGAATGAGCAATTTAGAGGCTTTAATTTTTTCTGGAGAACTAGGCAAGCTACGTAAAATTATTTAAAAACGAAATTTGTATATTGGTTTGCTTTATTTAAAATATAATAATTAAAGATGGACAAAAATCAGTGGCGTACATTATTTTTTTTTATCTTTGGACAAACCACGAAGGCTTAAAGCCTAAATACTAACGAACCGTGGATGTCTTAAGCGAGGTAAGAGGGAGTTTGTTGACACGGGACTTAAATACTTGAAGATTTGGGGGGAAGGAAAGACCTCCGCGGGCAGCAGGTTCCACAATCTGGAAACTCTAGGGATAAAAGAACGAACAAAGTGAAAGGTTCGGGGCCTGTCCAGTTGGACCGTATAGGGATGCATACGCGCGGAACCACGAGTTTCTCTGTTGGGAACCGTGAGTGGAGGAACTATACTGGACAATTCTTCAGAGCAGAAGCCATGGAAGTACCTATAAAAAGCAATAAATCCCCCACAGCCCAAAGATGGGCAAGAGAGGAAGCCTTTCTGTAAGTGAAGGATCATTAATAAGAGGAATAGCTCTTCTTTGAATAGAATCAAGAATGCTTAGGGTTGTGGGGGACGCCATGCCCCAGATATGGATACAATATTCCAAGGGAGGTCGGATTTGGGACACAAATAAAGTGTATAAATTAGAAGCGGAAAAATACTTTTTGGCTCCAAAGAGAAATCCAAGCTTTTTTAAGCTGCCGTGGCTGAAGATACAATGGGGATGCATACGCGCGGAACCACGAGTTTCTCTGTTGGGAACCGTGAGTGAAGGAACTATACTGGACAATTCTTCAGAGCAGAAGCCATGAAAGTACCTATAAAAAAGCGATAGATCCCCACAGCCTGACGATGGGCAAGAGAGGGAAGCCTTTTTGTAAGTGAAGGATCATTGATGGCTGCCGTGCCTATAGATACAATGTGTTTATGCCAGTTAAGGTTACTTTCAAATGTGACGCCCACAAGATTGAAGGTGTCTTTGCTCTGTAAAACTTGGCCGCTCATAAGTAGAGGATGAGTATTTGATGACTCTTTTCGCGACAAGGAACATGATTGTATTTTGGATGCATTAAAATACCACTAATGGGGTACATTCATACATTTTGCTTTTTTTAAAAGTCTTATGGAAACTCGCGCATGTAGATTTTCAATAATATTAAGGTTCTACTACAATATAAAATAGTTAAGCTTCTAGTGTGTCATAAATTAAAAGAGATATACCTAAAACACGGCATTCCACAAAGCAAAAATAAAAACTGTATGAAACCTCCCCACTTTCCCTAACCAAGGCTGCATTTTTGGACATATCAGTGACAGCTCTTTATGTCAAGGTGACAACTCTAAATGTTAAGGTCACAGCTGGGTTCCAATGCAACTGCTACCGCCAGCCAGACAGCCGATACAAACAATACAACATATCAAAAAATAAGCCAACATTAAATTCTTTTTCCCGACGTTGCTACCTCCCAGACTAAAAGCTTTATATAATTTTATTATTTAGAATCACTGCCTTAACTTTCGTAATCAATTTCTGAATCACCCTGTATGCTCTACTTTTGTTTACCAAATCCGCAAACTTTCCATAAACTGCCAACTTAACCTGCCAATACCTGAGATCTCCAAAAAATATTTTCATTTAAATTTTGCAAACGAAAACTTTCTCCATTAGTTTCTTTTTCTCACAGACCGAGTCGTTCTTTCGACATCTCGATATTTGTTTTTTGCTGCTTAAACTTTTCGCCTTCTGTTTTAGGAAAAGCTTGTGCGTAAAAAGCAATTTGCTTTATAACATAAAAGTTAAATTTAAACTGGGGAGGGATAAAAATTGTTTTCTGCGACAAATTGTAACCAGAATTAACCCATGATACAGGATGTCCGACTATAATTTAACTTATTTTGACCGCAAATAACTTTACAAAACAAATAAAGTTATTATAGTCCAGGAGCCTGTTATTTTGTAAAAGCTGTAAGTTTGTCAGTGCATGCTTCCAACATGGGTAGACGCGATGGAAGACTATAAAGTTTGATAGTGGCTTTGGCAGGTACCATGTACCTAAGGTTAATAAATTAAAACGCTGTAGATGGCGAGCATCTAGTTGGAGGGTTATACACACGAATTAACAGGGGAGGAGTTGCGGCGGCAGTTTTTTGTGACTTATCTAAGGCATTTGATTGCATTAGTCATGAAATTCTGTTGCGGACTATGGTTTTAGGGGAGTGGCTCTATCGTGGTTTGAGTCATATTTAAGTGAACGCAGTCAGCCAGCGAGTTTTTGTGGGATCGACGAGTTCTGAAAGTCAAAGTATTGGCAGGGGAGTGCCTCAGGGCTCCGTTTTGGGGCCGATTCTATTTTTGCTCTTTATCAACGATTTGACTTCCCTTGAATATAAGTGGTCAATTTACACTTTTTGCAGATGACACTACGGTCCTGTGGCACTGTACGGACTCTGCGACGTTGCAGAAAACAACGGACGATTTAAATAAAATTAAAATCTGGTGTGTTTCAAACTTGCTGGTTCTCAACTTTAGTAAGACCAAAATCGTGTCTTCTAAGTGTAATACTAAATTTTTGGAATTGATTATTGATAACCAGTTAAAGTTAGATTCCCACATAGTTGCGATCGGGAAGAGGGTTGCTTCAGGCTGTTACGCGCTCAAAGTTATGCTGAACGAGCTGTGTCCCTCGGTGGGTAGAACCATATACTACTCTGCTTATAGAGTTGCACCTTAGATACGGGATTGCCTTCTGGGGAATGTCCGCCAATTATCTTGTTAACACTCTGTTTGTTTTGCAGAAGCGAGCTATTCGATACTTGTGTAGGGCGGGACCAAGGGATTCTTGCAGACCTCGATTTATAAGCCAGAAAATACTAACTCTTTACAGTTTATTTATTTTGGAGACTGTCACCCTTATTTATAAACCGCCACAATTTTGTTTCACGGGACATGTCTTACAACACTCGCTAGACACATGACATATCCCTGCCCATACCTACTCGGACCTTAACAAAAAAATCTGTGATTTATGAAAGCATAAAAATGTACAACCATTTACCCAATGAAATAAAAGCTTCTCCTTCACTACACCTTTTAAGAGAAAAATTAAAAATATATTATTTGATAAAGCTTATTATAGTTTGGATGAGTTTTAGATATATAGTGGAAGATATATTTTTATTAGGTATTTCATGGGTTCCTGCTCTAAAGAATTAGCTAGTATAATTCTTTGACAATATATAGTACACCTCTTTTATACACCCCTATACGGTTTAATTAAAGAGGCCCAAAACTTCCGAATATTTGTTTATCCCTAAAATGTATAAACTGTTATATTTACCCAGAATTGTCTTATTATGGTAGGAAAGCCCAAGAGGATTTCGGGATTCACTACAGCGCGGCAGATTAATATACTGGAGGATAACATGTACCTGATAAAGTACCTCCACCAAACATAAGCCCCGTATACAGGGCCGATCATTAAACACAAAAATATATCCGTCAAAAATTGTCCAACGTGTCAGATTAAGATAGGGTAAGTTAATTACATGTCAAATAGTGTATATTCTACTAATCTGGCAATTTACGTGTGGTAAAAGAAATAAAGGGCTACAAATGTGCTGTGAAATGCAAAAAAAAATGCATGTTTCAGTGCTTGGATAACGTAAAAGGGGGTTAAACATCTAATAACCCGACACCCACGGTACTCTGGTACTTAAAGCCTTCGTAGACTGTCAAACAGATTAAAAAAATAAATAAAAAAAACAAAGAAAAACGTCAATTTTGAGAGTGGCTATTTTTTATTTTGAAGAAACTAATTCAGGGATAACGAAAATATATAATCTGATCCAACTCGAACGATTTCCACAAGCCGAAAATAATAATAGAATTTTTTTGACATATTTAAAAGCATATTGCCACTTTCCCCACCGATGAAAAGGTATACATTATATAACATTTTTTTCTTTTTTCATTTAGGCGTTTCAACCTAACAGTTCTCTGTGAGGCTCAAGTAAATCCCCATTTAGCATCGTAGGCTTTCCTACTATTAGCCTTCTCAAAATATTCTTTTAAATTTCCCAATCATTAATCTTTTATTTTTCTATTAACTTCAGTTTTATAGGCTTAAGCTGCGAGCTTCTTATCTGCCATATTTATTTCTTACTAAGCAATAATTCTTTTTTATGACATTAGAGAAGTAAATAAACGAATATCCAGCACTTTGGAAATTGCTTACTTAACTTTATATTCTATCCGTTTCGTTATTATATTTTATCTCTCAGGCAGCGTTAGGTCGTTAAGGTAAAATAATATATAGGGTGGAGAACACTGATCTCGATGGATTGCCAATGTTATAACCTGCGCGAAACAAAACTTACATTTCATGGGCGAAAAACCGGTTTGTGCGCAAGCCAGTTGAGGTAAACGCATCCGGCGCCAAACAGACTATCCGCATTATCGAAACGAATTGTCGACGGCGTCCTGGTTTTCTGTTCAAAGTACGGTAGCTAATGAGCGTTACGGTCAGGCCGCGGACGAAGAGGTACGGGATGCCGGTGTTTGTATTCTCTCTCTCTCTCTATTTTTTTTTCTTGGTTTTGGTCCCTTCAGGTCCAATCCACCACTCTCCCCTTCCGGACTATGCTTTCCAGGGCTTCGTCGGCGGAAAATCTGGATAATCGAGCTCGTAGCTTCCAGGAAATTCCAAAAGAAAAGCAAACAATTCAACAATCGATGCAATGCATCAAGTTGTCGGCTGTCAAACCAAGATCTGCTACTGGTGTTACGTATAACCTTCACTTTCACTACTGACAATTCCCATGGCATGCCCATCTATTTCCCGCCATTTGAGCGAACCTCGTGTTCACCACCAAACAGGATACCATCAGCTTATAGGAATCTTCGCTCACAGCGCTTAGATCCAGAAGAAAGATGCCGTCAATTTAGCGTGGATCTTTCCTTGATCCTCGAAGGTAAAAAACGTTCGTACGACACCCTAGCCGCCACTCCGGGAAGAACTTTGTAGTCCTCTACGCACGTCCACACTGTCCGGAGGTCAAACAAAGAGTCGTGTTTGTATTTTGCGGCTTTTAAGTGCGCATGTTCGTCCACCCACTGCGCGGGGTCAAATGCTTCTTGCCACTGCGGATCTAAATGTAGGTTATCTATGGTGGAGAATGATCAAACAGGTAAAAGCAAAATTTTAAATTTGTAATCTTTGTCAAAAAATGCAAACAATAAAAGGGCGTATAATCCCTACTTACTGAACAGCCGTTTACATGTTGAAAGAAAATTATTATAGGTTAATGAAGTTGCTTAAATATTATTGATACTGTGGCAACCGTTTAAAAGTTATAAATCAGTAATTTATGTAACAAGTGCATAAAGTGATATTATTCTTTTTTTTACGATTGGGAAGTTTCAGCAATCCCATGAGTAAAATAACACTTTATGCATGTGTTATATACTATATTTTTCTACGACTGTATTAAAGTTCCCAAATTACCAATTTATATATATATTTTTAAATTTTAAAAAATTATTTTATTTCAATTTTGGCAGCACCTCAATATATTGCAACAAAAAATCATAGCTTTCTTACTTTTTTATAAGAAAATTATCCTTTTATAACTATGCTGTGATTTAATTTTAGAAAATTCTATGTACATACTTTTTGTAGAAATAATACTAAAACAGTAAAAAATCCTTAATTTCTACGTCAGCCAAATTCACTATTACTATTAATTTTTAATAATGTATATTAAATTTATTTGCAAACTGTCAAATTTTAAAACTAGTGACATGAACTAAAAGAAATAATGATGAAATCAAAGGTAACCTGACCGTTTGGTTTAGTTGATGTCGCGTTTACTGTTACATTGCATAAATTGATATTTATTGTTGTAGGCACGGAATCAAACCACTAATTTAAAATATGAATAAATAATAGTTTACAAAAAACTAAAAAACACGCTTTTATATGCGACTCGAACTAAAAATTAGAAAATAATTTTTCATTACAAAGAGTTTGTCACTTCAGAGTAAAAAGCGTGGGGTGCATTAATACTATTAAATTTTCATAACTTATTCTCTCATAGATATTTGCATAATAGAATAAGTTATGAACATTTAATATATTAATGCACCCCACGCTTTTTACTCTGAAGTGACAAACTCTTTGTAATGAAAAAATTATTTTCTAATTTTTAGTTCGGTTGCATATAAAAGCGTGTTTTTTTAGTTTTTGTAAACTATTATTTATTTTTCATTTTTTAGTTCGATATATTAATTAGTTTTTAAAAATAAATGCTCCAGTTTATTCACTAAAAATTCTCTTCGCCATTTTGTCAAGAGACACAGATGATCTGTAAGGAATTTATTTATCCTGGCGGTCCTAATCAGGATAACGGGATACTGTTTTCAAATTATTGCATTGTCATCGGTCCTTGATACGGTGCAAAGTTTCAAAGAAATCGAATCGCTGGAAGTTGGTAAAAATTAGGCTCAAAGATTCCGTTACATAGATACAACCCAAGTTAATAAAAGCGTGTTAAAAGAGTTTCGAAGTATTAAAAAAGTTACTATTATATGTATGTGTTAAATATTTTTTAAAAAAGGGCTTATGCTGGATTAGTAAAGTAAATATCTTCAAAACCGCTAAATACCATATATATGTTAGACACACATGCCGAATTCGTCAATTCGCCGAAATAAATATTCAATTCGCGATATGATCAAAGACAAATGATCAGTTGCCGAAGATATGTTCTATTTCGGAATCTGTTTAAGCCGATTTAGACATTTCGCGAACTGAGCTATCCGGAGTTGCTCAAATGGCAAATATGAATATGTTTTGGCAGATAATCATTTTTAGTTTAATATTTTGCCGATTGCGCCATTTAGAAATGCACAATTGCCGATAGATTTGGTCATTATTAATACAATCGCCGTCTCTGCGAGTCTCAGCTTGTTATTTGTAGTAAAACGAAGAAAGCAGGTTCAGTGTTTATTTGTCTTGTCTCAATCTTGCAGTGAACTAGTGCATTATTTAATCGTTTTGTATTGAAATATATATTTCTAAAAATAAATGTTGTTTTCCTGGATCAATAGCATTTTTTAGCTGTGTTGGAGGTCTGTTCATTTCTTAATTGCGCAATCAGCAAAATATTAAACTAAAATGATTATCTGCCAATACATATTCATATTTGCCATTTGAGCAACTCCGATAGCTCAGTTCGCAAAATGTCTAAATCGGCTTAAACAGATTCCGAAATAGAACATATTTTCGGCAACTGATCATTTGGCTTTGATCATATTGCGAAATGAATATTTATTTCGGCGAATTGACAATTCGGCAAATGAGTCTAACCTATACATGGTAATTTTCTCAGAAACCTGTGGCAACTGATTTTGACGAAATCTGGTATACGGGGTTTTTTGGGGCGCTGATCACGAATCTGAAGAGTTTTTTGTCGGAAACATTTCGTTCTTAAGATGTTCATCATCAGACTTAAAATTTAAGCTAATCCTATTTTTACAATATTCCCTTCTTTTGCACACAATTCTTGATGTAAAGCTAAAGGTAGCACACAATATTTGAGTTTTCTTTAAAACCCCGTTTTTACGTATTTTACAATATTTTTGCAATGACGATGATTATATCGATTATTATATACCTGATTATAATAAACGTTACGTGAAAAATTATGTATAAAAATCAGTTAGAAAATAAAGATGTTTGGTGATTAATGGGAAATTTTTAGATATATGATGCTTATTTCTTAATCTTCTTTATTTGACACCTTTGCTATATTAATAAAAGTAAAGACAGTTATCACTTGGTCAATTTTTGTAGTTCTTGAAGTCATTGTTCAAAATAAAACATATTTTTTAACGTAACGTTGATTGATTGTTGTATGTATATTGTGAACACCTAGTATTAAAAAGTATACATTTGGGAATTTTAAAAAATACATTTTTGGAAATTTAAAATAAGTATACATTTTAATTAGTTTACTTAACATTGGGAAATTTGCTACATAAAAATATACGTGAGGTGTCAAGGTCTTAAAAGTATAAATTAAACAATTTTCTAGGTTACTTTTATAATAATAAAATAAAAACATTAAACAAACTGGGTAGCGTAGAAATGCAAAACAAGCACTGGAAAATTTGATATTTAAAGAAGAGAGAAAGAAATTAAAAGGGATTTTATCAGATAAGAAGTAGTTAGTGAAGTCAAGTATAAAGTTAAAGTTTTAGTTATGCCCTGTACGGGCTACTCCTGAGTGGGGTATGCCCGTACCAAATTAAGTTAGTCAAATAAGTTAAGTTGGTTTTTAAAAATGCAAAGTTAGTTTTGATGGTTCACCGGTCTTATGGTCCCAAGAAGGTAGTTCCATATGGTACATTAGTCCCAGTGACGAAAAATGGCTATATATAATTCAAATTCAACGTCACAATATTAGAAAATGGAGTTATTTAAATTTTAAGACATACATATGTTTCTACTTTAATGCTGTGTTTTAAATAGAAAAACGAACATTACAAATCTTGTCGGACTAGCAATACATACCTGTTTTTTTGCAGGACATTACTTTATTTAGACAAAAACACGATAACCTAACACGTGATATCTTTGTCCTACAGTTACTAATATTTTTTTCTTTGTGGTATTGACAACTTTTAAGCGTAGGACCAGGATTACGTACCACGCAATTTGTAGAGCAATATGGTGTTAAACTATACAAGGTGTTCATTTGAAACTTTCCACTCAAGTTATCTTCGAAACGAGACAGATTTGAGAAAATCGCCGAAACACGTCAAGATATTTATTGAGGAGGAACGTTTTTACAAAATATTGGACGGCGCCCCTCTAACCCTTAATCACTAGGCCACCACCCAAAATTCTGAATGAGAAGGCGGGTCGAGTAATACATCATTTTAAAGCTCCTGACAAGTACTTTATAACCCTAGAATATAAAGTCAATATCTTCACCTATTACAAAATGGCGGTACTTTAAAATTACCTAAATACCTGATTTGGATGGTCATATTTCCAAAACTAATAAAGTTAGATGTACCTAATGTGGTGTTTTCTTAAAGCTCTTTTAAAGTTTTTTTATGGTGATACTGGTAGTAATATACAGAGTAGAAGAAAAAGTACATATTTTTTATTTAAGAACCCTGTATATTATTTTACCATTAAAAAGATCTTTAAATAAGCTTTAAGAAAATATCACATTAAGTACATTTAACTTTATTAGTTTCGGAAATATGACCATCCAAATCAGGTATTTAGGTAATTTTTAAAGTACCGCCATTTTGTAATAGGTGAAGATACTGATATATTCTAGGGTTATAAAGTACTCGCCAGGAGCTTTAAAATGATGCATCACTCGACCCGCCTTCTCATTTAAGAATTTTGGGGTGGTGGCCCTGGTGGTTAAGGGGTTAAAAGGGCGCCGTCCAATTTTTGTAAAAACGTTCCCTCTCAATAAATATCTTGACGTGTTTCGGCGATTTTCTCAAATCTGTCTCGTTTCGAAGATAACTTGAGTGGAAAGTTTTTAAATGAACACCCTGTATAAATAATCATTATTCAGCAAAAATAAATCAGCTGGTTAGTAGTAACTTTTATGCCATCGTTAATCATATATATTGGTGGTGGAGGACTCTTTGAATGAACGCTTTAATTTTGTAGGACAAATATTTTTTCGTTTGGTTAAATTATTATCTTCAGAATTAACAGCGAATTATGCTGTTAGTAATACATTTTTATACTCGTCAAATCAACATGTTTCAACCTTGCTACCCCTGTAAGCTACCACCAACGAAAATTGTTGTAAGAAAAAAATTGGGCGTCTCGTCAAAATGAAGCTACTCTCGAAAAATTAGCTTGTTGGTAATGACTTAGAAAAATGGTCTAGGGATCCCTAACATAAATAAAAGGTAAAATTCTTTGGGCATATGGCTCATTAATGACAGTTAAAATAAATAAATAAATTAATAATAACCTGTAAGAATACGGCCACCATGGTTGGTTGTTTAAAAATTACGGAGTCTCCAAAAGAAAATGGAATACCCCGGGCCCGACCAAGACGGCGACACGTGTTTCGTCTTCGTTAAGACTTGTCATAGCCGCTTCAGGTCGTAGGCACCTTGATGATGCCCCGATTGACTGTAAATATCCTTTCTGTATCCCAGAACTAACAAATATAGACAACCGGTGCCATCTCACCAAGAAATTTAAAAACAACCAGCCATGGCATCGAGAGGTTAAAGGTGGTAGGTCAAAGTGCGCCATCTAGTTGTATATGGCAAAAGTTAGGTATGCAACATACTGTTATGCCAACAAACCATATGGAAACTGGCCGCCCATCAGTCTGCGGGTTTGCAGAATTCGGATGAGTAGTTTTGCCAAATCCAGGTAGGTGGCGCACAGCAGTGACTGAATATATGATAAAAATCATATAGAAAGCAGTATTTTTCACCCAAACTGCGATATAATATAAAAATGAATTGTTCTTGAGCCTTGATATGAATACATAAATAAAAGGTAAAATTCTTTGGGCATATGGCTCATTAATGACAGTTAAAATAAATAAATAAATAAATAATAACCTGTAAGAATTCGGCTACCATGGTTGGTTTTTGGGATCCCTAACTATATTGGTAGTAGTAGTAAAAGTCCTTTAATCCACTAACAAGGTCTTACGAAACACAATACACCTATAGCAAATATATTCAAATTCCCTAAACTCAGAACCCACGTCGCAAGGCCATGCCGTTGTTTTCCACGGATTATAATAAATGTCAATTTGGACTGAGATATTGTGCCTCGGGGACGAGAAATTTATGAAGCCATTCCGGATCCATTTAAGTAACTACGAATATTGAAATCTGTTGTTATCTGGCAAATTCCGCAGGGTTTCATGCTTGATAACGATAAATAGAAATTATTTTAATAGTACAGGCAATGGGAAGGGAGTTACTCTATCCATAATGATAATTCAACAGCAGTTATTTTTTTACAAATACATTGCTCAAAAAAATTAGGGCAACACTTCTTAATTAGAATGTGGAACCTGCTGCCCGCTGAGGTCTTTCCTTCCCCCAGATCTTCAAGTATTTAAGTCGCGTGTCAACAAACTCCCTCTTACCTCGCTTAAGACATCCACGGTACGTTAGTATTTAGGCTTTTGTCTTCGTGGTTTGTCCAAAGATTAAAAAAAAATAGAATCCAAATATTGCTCTACAGATTTAAAATGTATAATTTAAAAAATTCTTTTTCATATTATATTCATTTGCAGGGCTATATTTACCTTAGAAAATCTTTTTTGCCTTCTTTCACGGATGAAGGCACCTCTAACTTCGTTTTTATGCTTACTTAGATCTCGTGCAAAAAAAGTCAACTAAATGGATATTTGGAATATTATTCAGAAAAAATATGCTGGTTAGAGATAGAGAGGTATTTTTGTCGATCCAGTACACAACGCAAAAATCTCATAAAATGTGCATTTTTGCGTTTGTAGAACTGTACAGGGTGTCCTAAATTCTCTGTTGGAATTGCGTTGGTATTTTGAATATTATTAGAGTTAGATACTCGTGCGGTTTTCGCAGAGTGTTTCTACTTTTTTATAAAATTAAAAGATGACACCAAAAAATGTTTTCATGGCTCCCTTTATGTTATAACATACAAAAACATATTTTTTTTTTCATTCATTCATCATTAATATTGAAAATTCAATATAACCATTTTTTTAGTGTACTATGTACAGGGTGGCGCCTGTTCGTTGACCTTGCAGGGTAGAGCGAAAACTAAAAAGATGCTCTCGCTCAAATCTGACTGCACAATTTTTTCTTATCTTTGGACAAACCACGAAGGCTAAAAGCCTAAATATTAACGTACCGTGGTGTCTTAAGCGAGGTAAGAGGGAGTTTGTTAACACGGGACTTAAATACTTGAAGATTTGGGGGAAGGAAAGACCTTCCGCGGGCAGCAGGTTCCACAATCTAGAAACTCTTAGGGATAAAAGAACGAACAAAGTGGGAAGTTCGGGGCCTGTCCAGTTGGACCGTATAGGGATGCATACGCGCGGAACCACGAGTTTCTCTGTTGGGAACCGTGAGTGGAGGAACTATACTGGACAATTCTTCAGAGCAGAAGCCATGGAAGTACCTATAAAAAGCGATAAATCCCCCACAGCCCGACGATGGGCAAGAGAGGGGAAGCCTTTCTGTAAGTGAAGGATCATTAATGAGACGAATAGCTCTTCTTTGAATAGAATCAAGAATGCTTAGGGTTGTGGGGGACGCCATGCCCCAGATATGAGAACAATATTCCAAGGGAGGTTCGGATTTGGGACACATATAAAGTGTATAAATTAGAAGGGGAGAAATACTTTTGGCTCGAAAGAGAAATCCAAGCTTTTTGAGGCTGCCGTGGCTATAGATACAATGTGTTTATGCCAGTTAAGGTTACTTTCAAATGTGACGCCCACAAGATTGAAGGTGTCTTTGCTCTGTAAAACTTGGCCGCTCATAAGTAGAGGATGAGTATTTGATGACTCTTTTCGCGACAAGAAACATGATTGTGTTTTGGATGCATTAAAATGGACGAGATTTTTGGCGCCCCAATCCAATATTAAATTAAGATCCTGCGAAAGAGATATCTGCATCGCTCTGCGTTTGTTTTCCAAGTCAGGTTTAGTGATGGGTTTAGGAACCTGAAAAACTGGAGTGAAGGGTACTATCGTCGGCGAAACTATGAATGGAATTAGTTGTGGACGAGAGAAGGTCGTTGATGTGAAGAAGGAACAATGTTGGTGCCAGAACTGAGCCCTGAGGGACTCCAGCATTTACTTGGTGAAAGCTTGAAGAATGGCCGTCCACAATAACTGATATACGACGATCAGATAGATAACTAGAGAGCCAAGTACAGAGTTTAGTTGAAAGACCATAGGAGGGAAGTTTATTAAGAAGTGCGGCATGCCAGACCTGGTCAAAAGCTTTGGATATATCAAGAGCAACGATCTGGGACTCAATCTAGAAACTCAAGACACTTATTCCAACAGTGTGATACGAAGGAAAGAAGATCTGCTGTAGATCTTTTGTGGCGAAATTCATGCTGCCTGTCATGCAAAATCTTGTGTTTTTCTAAGTTCTTGAGAATTTAATGATGAATTATTAATGAATTAATTAATTTTTCTATTACTTTACAAAGAACTGAGAGAATTGAAATTGGTCCATCTTAACAAAATCTTAATTTCGAATTTTGAAACAAATTCAGTTGTAAATGTAAATCATGGCTAACTTGATTCGTGTAGGAAATACAGAGTGCTTTTTAAATTTCGTCAATTTGGCAAGGCACTTACAAATAATAACTTGTTGATATTAAAAATAGAAAAAGAAATTTATTAGAAGATTGTAAGAATTTTGTGTAGAATTCAGTAGCATTACTATATTTTTTTTTAAGTTATAACCTAAATTTGAATGTTTTAAATAAAACACCCTGTATATTGTATGACCAATAAAAGACATTTAAAAGACCTTTAAAAAAAACATTAAAAATAATTTTCTTTAATAGTTTTGGAAATATAAGCTTTTAAATATTGTGTGTAATGAAAATTATAATATCTAGAATTTTTTAGATTTTGATAGTCATATTTTTAAATCTATAAGAGATAGATATTTTTCTCACCCTGCAAAGTTCAACGAAATGTACAAGCGGCCTTACTCAAAAAATGTCGGCAGGTAGAGGCTTTTATGCAGGGAATTGTGTAATTGATTTAATTATGCAGTAGATTGATTGGCCTTTTTGCTTTCATGTCGACAAGAAAGCGTTTGCGTGACCTGGTTTAATAGGGTTGATTTCAGCTGACGTATGTAGTACACCTATAAAATTAATAAAGTTTATATACCGGTTAGTAAAAAGTACTCTAACCCCTAATATCTTTAAAACCGCTAAATCCATATTTACCAAGCTTGGTAAGTATCTGACAGGTATCGGGCATAAAGAATTTAATAGTAATATCTACACGTATTTTTTTTGTTTTTTTTTTATTAAATTTCCCATTTATTTTTAATGCAATAAATTGCGCAGACTAAATTTACTAGATTAACTAATTTTCAAAATTCCGTTTTTACTTGCTACTAAGATATGACAACACCACATTTTAGGTAAAAAGTTCCGATGCCCACAAATATCTCTGGAACCACTTACCCTGCGTTTACAAATTTTCTCTCTCTCTCTATTTTTTTCTTGGTTTTGGTCCCTTTCAGGTCCAATCCACCACTCTCCCCTTCCGGACTATGCTTTCCAGGGCTTCGTCGGCGGAAAATCTGGATAATCGAGCTCGTAGCTCCCAGAAATTCCAAAAAGAAAACAAATAATTCAACAATCAATGCAATGCATAAATTGTCGGCTGTCAAAACAAGATCTGCTACTGGTGTTACGTATAACCTTCACTTTCACTACTGACAGTTCCCGTGGCACGCCCATCTATTTCCCGCCATTTGAGAAATACCTCGTGTTCACCACCCAACAGGATACCTTGAGCTTATAGGAATCTTCGGTCACAGCGCTTAGATCCAGAAGAAAGATGCCGTCAATTTAGCGTGAATCTTTCCTTGATCCCCGAAGGTAAAAAACGTTCGTACGACACCTCTAGCCGCCACTCCGGGAAGAACTTTATAGTCCTCCACGCACGTCCGCACTGTCCGGAGGTCAAACAAAGAGTCGTTTACAAATTTTGGCATTTAAGAGTTTGTGGACAACTAGAATTAAACAGTGATACTGTCATTGTTGCTAGATTTTTAAGTTTTGCGCAACATGTAATATTTTTGGTCTTTTAAATAGAAAACCCTATTTATTTTGATAACAATAAAAGGAGTGTGCCAACTTTAGTAAGATTTCAAATTTTCAAAATTAAATATTTACCAGTTACCAAAATATGGCAACGTCGCCATTATATTAAAATATGGTAACAAGGCTGATATTATTGATCAATTAGGCATGCCAAGAACTCCTAAATATTAAATTTTATAAACAAGGCTTAAGCGATTTTAAAAATATTTAGGCTTTAAATTACTTTTTACTGAAAGTGTAGTGTATCATAGCTCAACAACTAATAGAGGCAGAATTTTAAAAATTAGAAAGTTGCTGAATTTGTTCAGTTTAATTTAATGCAATAAAACCAAATGGTGCATTTCATTTAAAAACCAATAAATATACATGTAGGACAACTTGGAAATCTGGCAACAGTGTCAATATCACTAATTAATTCCACATGTCTAAACACTCTAGATCCCAAATTTGGTAAATTTAGCTTTAGCGGTTTTAAAGAAAATTAAAAGTTGCGGTACCAACCCCCTTCTGTATATTCTAAAAGGTCCAATAAGACTTTAAAATATTTCTCACTCACATCCTAACACATGAATGTGGAAAAAAAATAAAATCATTTACGGTAGCCTAACGCTTGAACTTTTTAAATAGAGCTAGTGGAGAAAAATATACACTAAAGGTTCTCTTCTGCTTTCACAAAATTCCGAAACATATGAAACGGCTAACGTGGCTTTATTGAGAGTAAAAGTACAGGACCCGGCAAAATGAACAACCCATTTTAAATTGCTTATAAAAATTTATTAACTTTAAAAAACAAAACAAAGGAACATGTATTCCTTTAAACAAGAAAGATACAGGGTTTATTATGCTTTGAATATGGTGTGCCTGGAAGGCCGCCACCCTCTTCAATACATTCTTCTAACTGGTTCATAAATTTTCTCATTACATTTTGAAGAACTTGCCTAGAAATAGCGTGGATTTCATTGGCAATATTTGTTTTAGCTCCCTTACATTTCTAGGTTTATTGGCAAACACTTTATGTTTTAAATAGCCCCAGAGAAAATAATCTGGTGCTGAAAGGTCAGACGTCTTGCTGGCCAGGAATGGTACCATTCTTAGAAATCAGTCTGTTTGGAAAGGATTGTCGCAAAATATCCATGCTTATTCTTGCCGTATGGCTTGTTTTGCGCCATCCTGTTGAAATCAGTAATGTCAATTCTGCTGAATTTGCGGTAGAAGAATATCTGCAACATTTGAACATAGCGTGCGGCAGTAACTGTTACTGTCTGACCATTTTCCTCAAAAAATAAGGTCCGATTATCCCTAGACGAGGAGATGGCGCACCATACAGTACTGGTACAATGTAATGGACGCTGATGAATTTCGCGTGGATTCTCTTGAGCCCGGTAACGATAATTCTGTTTATTTACATCTCCGTTTAAATAAAAGTGGGCCTCATCGCTCATAAACATATTGTTTTCAATACCTTAATAATTGGTACGAAGGCGACAGAACTCAAGTCTATTAATCTTATCCTGACGATTTATTTCTTGAACAATTGCGATCTTGTATGGGTGAAAATTCATTTTTTTAACATTCTTCGTGTACTTCGCTCAGATAAATTTAAAACAGTAGCATGTTTAACAACAGATTTTTGGGACTAGCGATAATTGCATTTCTATAACTCTGTCTTCGTTCAGTGCATTGCAGGCAGATCTTGGCCGCCCTTTGACTTCTTGTCTAAAACGGAGTCCTCCTGTCACTCCATTTACGAATCCAAACTGTAATGGTCTTCCGCTGCGGACACTGTCGGTCCATTAAAATTGACGTCGAACACCTTTGAACGGCTATAATGGAATTCATATTCATCCACATTTTTTCGACACAAAAAATGCGATGTTCTGTTAACCAACACTGACATTTGACAACTGTCAACAATTTTAATAAATACTCCAAAGCCTACTTTCCAAATAAAAATATCGCCATAGTGAATACTCGATACATTTTTTTTATATTAAAAACAAAATAGGTAATACATTTTGCCGGACCCTGTATATCAGTCTGCCCAATTTAAGTAAAATAATATAGGGGCTATTACTGAATTTTAACCAAAAAATGTTTTTTAGTTGTTTTAAAACATCAAACTATTTCCACAAAAAAGAAATATAATAATACAAGGTGTCCAAAAAGGGTATCAGCAATGTGATGTTTGCATAAACCAAATACACCATATTTTTATGGTCATTTATTTATGACAAATAAATGTACAGTCAATGGAAATTTATGAACCAAAAACAATGTTGTCTAAATGGTGTCCGTTGCGCTGTATGCACTCTTCAAATCGAGAACGAAGATTATTGATAACCCGTCCACACATTTCCCTTGATATTAATCTTATTTGCTCCTGGATATTTTGCTTTAATTGATTTGTATCAGCTGGATTATTCTCGTAGACCTTACTTTTGAGGTAACCCCATAAGAAATAATCAAGTGGCGACAGGTCCGGGCTCCTAGGAGGCCAGTTAATATTGCCTCTTCTTGAAATGACTTTATTGGGGAATAATTGTTGAATAGCTTCAATTGCCCGATTTGACGTATGGCATGTCGCACCATCCTGCTGAAACCAGGTTTCTAAGTTAAAACCTTGAAACTGTCGGAGAGATAGTGCAAGAAAATCTTGTAACATTGCACAATACCGCTCGGTATTAACGGTAAGTGCCCGTCCATTTTGATCTTCAAAAAATACGGCCCAATTATGCCATCAGCAGACATAGCAGCCTATACGACCACTTTGGGGCTATGCAGTGGACGTTCGTGTTTTCTGCGAGGATTAACGTCAGACCAGTACCTGCAATTTTGCTTATTTACGTGGCCGTTTACATGAAAATTAGCCTCATCACTGAATAAAATGTTATTGAAATCGACGAATCGTTCCATCATTTCATTGACAAATTCTAACCGTGTATTGTAATCCCTCGGTTTTAATTCCTGCACTAACTGTATCTTATATGCATGCAGATGCAAGTCTTTGGTCAAAATGTTATGTAAAGATGATCTTTTGAGAGTAATCGTCTGACTTCGCTTCCGTACAGATAAGGTTGGATTCTCTCTGACTGATCGACGTACTCGTTCGATGTTTTCTGCACTTCTTACGATTCGTGGGCGGCCTGGCTTATGAATTTGCACTGTGGATCCAGTAGCTTCAAACATTCTGATCCATTTTCTAATAACATCAGGGCTAGGTGATAATTGAATATCATGTAATTGGTAATGAGCGCGATACAGACGGCGTGCTGTCACGATTGATTTATTGTTTTGGTAAAATGCACGTACACAAAAAGCGCGTTGCTCTCCGGTAAACGGCTCCATTGCAACTGAAATTCCTTGAACCCGTTTACATTTTGCCTCCCGCCGTAAGTGGCGGCGTTGCCACGTCTGAGATTAAATGCACAAATAAAGTGCTGATACCCTATTTGGACACCTTTATATTCTTTTTATTGTATGATATTATGAATACCTAAAATTTTAATAGTTCGTAAGCATATTTATAAGAAAACGAGGTTAATTGAATTTGCATGACAAAATCTAATGGTAGGTTTACATCTGACATTTATTGCATGATATTTATGTCAGACAGAAATTCTGGCTAATGTAAACAATAAAAAATTTCTATCGAACATAAATTTTTGACCACAACCACTTGACAATGGCTGAATACATTACGTTTAAAAGCCAAACACCGAAAATAGGATAGAATAGAATAAATTTTTGACTGCCAGAGTTTCTGTCTGACATAAATTATTATGCAATAAATGTCAGATGTGAACCTAACATAAGACATCTAGGCTAATCCTCGGAGCTACTGAAAAATGTAAACCAATGAAATTTTGTACCTCTAACCTCACCTTCTGAGACGCCACTGGACTGAATAAATTAGATACTCTAGTCGAAAAATGAATCTCTGCGAAAAATACTTTTTTAATTGACCGGAAAATTGAATTTTCCACCAATTTTTTAAGCGGAAAATGCTATTTTACAGGACTAATTTACTTTCCGGTCCCTAGTTTACTTTCCGGTCTCTCATTTACTTTCCGGTCCCTGATATCAAAATCCTGTTAGCCATGACAAAAATTGTCAGAGTTCAATTGTTACTATTTGACAGTTCAAGATATTGTAAAGTAAAGAAAGCATCATTTTGCCAAAATGGAGTCAGACATGGAAAATCCAGATGAAATAATTGAAGCAGCCTTGCCTTATTGTCGTTTAAATATAACACTAAAATTTACACAGTTTTTTTTCCGGTCAATTAAAAAAATTATGTACGATACTCGACCGGAAATACTTTTACGGGTCTCCTCAAAACCACAGGACTCGCCTACGGCTCGCCCTGTAAATGTTTTTTTCGTCGACCCGTAAAATACCATTTTCCGGTTATAATCGTAAAAATTTGGTTGTTTGTATTTTGAATTCAGAAAAAAATCGAAGAAAGAGGTATTTTTTAATAATTCCGCACAGTTTTAATTTTTATTGACAAAGAACGAAGAGAAAAAGAAAGTGTCTTCGTTATATAGCTAAAACTAAAAAAATATGGAAGCTGGGGAAAATTAAAAAAAGATCTTAAAAGGTGAGAAAATTTTAGTACATGTACTGACGCTCGGAGTTGTGGGTCCACTAAATATAAATTTAATTTAACGTTGAGAGTTGGGTTCTGCGCGACAGTTTTATTGATGGCTCGACGCCGCCACGTAAAGTGTGCAATAAAAATATATTTTTTTATAATATTAAATATTAATTTAAAAAATTATTTAATATTATAAAAAATGAAACCATTTGTATTGGACACTTTGCTTGGCGGTGGCGGGCAAGCGCCAAAACGGCGTTGTAAAACCCAATTGTCAACGTTAAATTAAAATTATACAGGGTGTTACTAAACAAATATCAAACATTTTAGGAGATTATTCCTTGTTTAAAATAAAGGCTACTTTGCTCTATAAACATGGGGTCAAAAGTCAATATTTAGGACGATATCGCAAAATAAATAAATAAAAAAGTACGTCTTTATGTTTTATTTTAAAATCCAAAAGAATGTTGTGTTAAAAGTTCCGAGCAATGCCAAATAAAGATGTAATCATCCCTGTACGGTCCAACTGGACAGGCCCCGAACTTCCCATTTCGTTCGTTCTTTTATGTAGAGTTTCTAGACTGTGGAACCTACTGCCAGCGGAGGTCTTTCCTTCCTCCCCAAATCTTCAAGTTTTTAAGTCCCGTGTTAACAAACTTCCTCTTACCCTGCTTAAGACACCCACGGTACGTTAGTATTTAGGCTTTCAGCCTTCGTGGATTGTCCAAAGATAAAACAAAAATAATATAAATGCCGCAATAGGTGACTACAGATACCCAAATAGATTTTTAATAAAATAAATTTCCACTTTTAGACACGATATGATTTAGATTTGATTTTTATTCGAAATTGTTAAGTTTAATAAAAAATACAGGAGTTTAATTAGTTCCCAAATAAATCAAATTATACAAATTTATATTTTTTAGGGTTATGGCGTAAGTCTCTTTTAAATTTGGTTAGCAGAAAGGATAGAGGTAGTCCATACCCACCACTTTTATTAATTTTTGCAATTTGAAATTGCAAAAATATTTAAAAAGTGTTTTTTCCAATAGCAATATTTTCATAAAGTTACATTATTTTAGGCGCTTTTAGATAAAAAATAAATTGTTATTTTTTCGCAATTTTTCTACCGCAATATCTCCCTCATGGTTGAATTGACCCCATGTTTATGAAGCAAACTACTCTTTATTTTGGACAAAGAATCAACTTCTTAATTTTTTGTTTAGAAACATCCTGTATATATTAAAGCTACAACTCCAAAATTCGGGACATGTCCTACTGAATTGTCCTTTACCTGTAAGTTCTTTTTAAATTTCAGCTAGCTATATTGTTTTTGTTTATATAAATTGCAATTTAAAAATATTTAAAATTCTTTTCCTCAGAATTTTTTTCTGAATCCAAAATCCCAACCACCACATTATTAAGATTACAAGAACTATTTTCTGCAAGAAATTGACTTGCCTAATCAGACTATTAATAAAGTTAGGGCTAAATAAAGGGACTAGTTTTAAAGTGTAGAATTTCAAAATTAGATTTTCATGTAATACCGAATAAAAAATGAACAAAAAACCTACACATTAAATGTTATACATTATTTATTAAGTGTTGACACTCTGTTATTGATGTAGTTATTGCCTTAAAGTGATTTATTTAAACTTAGCACGGAAAAATAAAACTACTGGGACATTTATCACCCTGTTGTCTAAAAAAACATAAATGATGATTGTACACTTTGAAACTAGTCTCCTTAATTATAGACCAGGGTCGTAAAAGTTTTAAAACGAAAAAGATTATAGCAGAATTAAACCTACTGTTAAAAATAGAAAATATAACAAAAATTAAAGAAAAAATTAATTACTAGCGATCTAAGGTCGGGAAGGGGGAGGGGGGATTAAAAGGTAAATATAAGGTTTTCTCGATTTTCGGCCAAACTACAAGTCTTATGGAAAAAAGTTAATAGGTAAAGCTTTAGGTAATAATAAGTTCTATAACTTTTGTATTTACACTTTCTTTAAATAACCTTAAAATTTATGTGAAATCAATTAACCAAGTTATTGGTCCCATATTTTTATCTTTTATAAAAAATAATATTATTTTTTGACGAAATCTGGTGAAAATCTACCTTCATTTGTCCTATACTGTAATTTTTAAATTTAAAATGTTTTTTACACGTTATTTCCAGTTAGTATTGAAAAAGTACCCTTATTTTTTAAAATAAGGGTACTACGGCATTTTCAAAAAATTGGTGAGCTTTTTGTTTGTTAAAATCTCTACTTTCTAATAGTGAAAAAAACATTACAATGGTAAATTTACTTACACGGACTAGTAATTTTTCCGGTAATCGAGAAAAATTGTTTCTTACCCTCTCTCTTTCCTTTTATTTTTAGTATGTTCTCTACAATTTTTAATAATTTTCATCCTTCTATAATGTTTTTTTGGTTTAAAAATAATCAACCCTGGTATAATAAAATGACAAAAAAATGGATGCGAGTTTACCAATCTAATATATATTTTTTTACACCATTATAAAGTAGAGATTTTAACAAACAAAAGGACCACCGACTTTTTAAAAATGCTTATATTTTGACACATACATTTTCGATTAAAAATAAGGATATTTTTTTGATATTAGGTCAAAATGTTGTAAAAAATAAATATTTTAAACCAAAAATATTACAATGTCACAGGAACATCCAAAGGTACATTTTTACCAAATTTTTTAAAAATAATTTTTTAGTAAAAGTTTAAAATAAAAAACCAAAAACCTGGGTATTTGAATTTTTTACATAAATTTTAGGGTTATGTAAAAAAGTGTAAATTAAAGAGTTGTGGATCTTTACATTGCCTATAACTTTGCAATTTACCTTCTTTTCATACGACTCGTTGTCTGGCGAAAAATCTGGAAAAACTTTTTTACACTTAACACCCCCTCTCTCCTTTTTCTGACCTTCAATTGCACGTATTTTTTTTTTTTTTGTTACATTTTCTACCTTTTCAATGAGTTTCATCCTACTATTTTTTTTCACTTTTTACCTCTTTTTATGGCATCAGTACTGGTCTATTAGTCTCATAATGAAACAAATTACACCGCCAAACTTTATTAAAGGAATTGGCTAAATGACCACCGGCGGTTTTGCTCAATTATAAAAAGAAAACGCCGTCCAGCAGTTTTTTATAACTACGTATATGAAAACCGCCGAAAATTATAATTAATTTGTTATTACCGGCGGTTTTAACTCATTTTATCGATATAAGCCGCTGTCCTATGGTTTTGCTAATAAAAAATGTGAAAACCGCCAAATAATAGTTAAGGTTAACCTAACTTTAATAATTATTTGTTTTATTGTTTAATACTGTATTTATTCTTGATCAACAAACAAAAATAAAACTGGAAGACACGTTTGACATTTTAACATTCGCAGGAAATAAAATACAAGATAAATAATTCATAAACGCGGCTAAAATTCTTTAAGCATGATATTAAAATTTAAAAAATATATTCAAGTTTCCCCATAGCTTCAGAGTTACGAGTGTTGACCCGTAAGCGACATCGACAGGTCCCGAGTTCGATTCCGGATGGATAAATAACTTATTTTTTCTTTTTATACATTTTTTTGATACCTTTTCATACATTTTTTCTAATTTTTATTTTTTGTTGTTTATTATTTAATTTTCAGAAAAATAATTTTCCACATTTTAAGAATTTTAAGTTAATTTAATTGCTGACTCTAATGCTGACGATGACATCCTGATAAGTTATTTCTTTGCATTTCCTGTCTGACAATATTAGGTGTTTTTAGTGTTGTAAATTATTTTCGGTCCATATGACGAAATAGTTTTTTTCTACTACTGTATAAATAAGAAAACTTTGTGGTCCTAGCAACGCGAATGATAACGAAAGAAAACCTTCGTGTTACCTGGTTGCTAAGCGTTGCTAGCTACGAAAGTAATATTTTCAGCGCCTGGACAAAAAAGTAAGAGTAAAAAAAAGAAAATATGCTTGTGGGAAATATTAGGATTTATTTATAAAAAGTAACTAATTTATGACAAAATATTTTAAAAAACTAGGTTAGGTATTGACATTAAAAGTAATTGTGCAATTTGAGCAATTAGCAAAAGAAATTGGAGGAATAATACTTGAATTAACAGTTTTTAAATTTGTTGTTGGGGTATCGTTATCACCTTTAACTACGTTAATATTCATATTTTTCACTGTTACTTCATTAGAGGAAATATTGGTAGGAATTTCGTGTAAAATCTTCTTTGAAATTTCCACCTTATTACTATAGGATTCAGCAATATATCCCTCCGCAACAGAAGAAGACTTCCAACCTCCATGCCTTTTTAAGTCCAGATATCGACATCCGAGCATTGGCAAGGAACGTAGTTGACGTTCTTCTAAAAGAATGGCCAGTGTATCTACTGGTGTCTTCAAGCTTCAAAAACTTCGCAATTTCTTTAGGTACATATGAAATAGTGTGCTTTCCAATTACTTGATTAACACATTTACCTCTTTCATAACGATACAATAAGCGCTCATCTAGAGCATTCCTTGGTCTCAGCTTAATATATTCCTGTAGAAATCTGACATAAGGAACTGAGCCTTCATCGTTGGTTACTACAAAGTTTCTTTTAACTTTATTTTTAGACTCCACTATTTTTACTATAGCCACGTCATTTCTTATTTCTACATCACTTAGCTTCATTCTATATATTTCGTCTGTCCGGCATGCCCCAGCCACTCCCATAATGGCTATTACTTTCATTGCTAAGCAACTTTGATCAGGCGCGTTAGATTTGTCTGGCAGAAGTGAGGCACACGCAAGGTCAGCTGCCTTTTGGATGCCATTTTCATATTCATTTAACATTTTAAAATGGAAATGGATTTATACTAAATTACCAATAATTCAATATCTGACAAGTGCTGATGACAAATAATGTCAACAATAAATGTGTTTCTATGGATTAATTTTAAACAAGTGAAATTTCAAAATCTCTGATATTTCTATTAAAACATGATGTTAATGATTATTAAATTATGCGATACATAGAACAGTAGCAGAAAAAATATAATACATTGCACGATGCGAAAGGCCTTTCAAGTGTTCGGAGGAACCAGAACTAACCACCTCACAGCAAAAAGTAAACTTTCGCATCTTGTAATGTAAATAACTATAAAATGTGTCTTTTTAATTATAGGCTCTTGATAAAGTGGCAATCCAGCCACGAAACGTTAGGATAAATACAATAGTTGTTTTATTTGCCTGTCCGCTATGCTACCCTAATTTATTTTTCCAAAGGGTGCTATTAACTAAACTACAATAATAAACAATAAAACCACCAAAAACTAAACGCTTACGTCATGCAAAATAAATTATTATTAGGGTTAGTTTACCTTTAACTATTTTTTTTGCGGATTTTAATAGTTTGTATAAGCAAAACCGCCAGACGGCTGCTTTTATCGATAAAATAAGTAAAAACCGCCGATAATAACAAAATAATTATTATTTTAGGCGGTTTTCATATACCTACGTGGATATAAAAAACTGCCGGACGGCGGTTTTCTGTTTACAATTGAGCAAAGCCGCCGTCGGTCGTTTAGCCAGTGCCTTCAAAATACCACCCCGTATAAACAATGTGCCCTACAATCAAAATTGTTAAACCACGCCACGCAAACGCCCTGTTTTTTCGTTTTAAAAGTAAAAGGGCCAATCAATCTTCTGCATAATTAAATCAGTGTCACGGCTCCGGGCATAAAAGCCTGAACTTGCTCTTTTCGTGTAAAATAAAGTTGAATGGATCAATATACATAATCTTAAGGGTCTCTTGTGAATTATTTTCCTAAAAATTTGATGTGTAGACATAGTGTTTTTATCATGCTTTTATTATCTTCACTTGTATGTATGTATATTAAACTAATTTGTAAAAAATTGACTATTTTTTGTTCTTAATTATATTAAAAATATTGTAAAAATCCCAAGCAGCACGCTGACGTCATTATGACGTCATTTTTAAGTCATTTTTGGTCATAGGACGTCATCAGACCAAAATTATGACGTCATTTTGATTACGTGTTTTTGACGTCCTTGAAGTGACGTCTTTTCGACGTCATTTTTTCCTCATACTAGCTCATAAAAATCTAATGACGTCATATGACAGAAAAATAAAACTAGTAATTTTATAAAATTGAAATAGGAAAAACTCTACGGAGAGATGGCGAAATAGACAATAAACTACTATGTTTATTCAAAATCTTCGCTTTTTATCGCCTACACTGTACCGATGAGACCAAAATAGTTCGAGAACGGTCTGCGGTTGGTGATCTCAATTAGCTTTGAAAGAAATATCTTCGGCCAGTGTAAAAATCTGCATCTCCACGTTGGACAGTGTCCCGAGAGATGCAACCTTGCAGTGCAAGGAAAGTGCAAGCAGTAAGGAGTTTTTTCCTATTTTAATTTTCAAATAACATATCGTATTATTTTAGCTTTTAAAGAAAAGTATATGCGTCAATTTTTCGTCATCTTAAAGACGTCATTAGCGGGACCTGTTTTATCTGTGACTTAAGGAGGTCAATTTAACGTCATTTTGTCGTCATCTTATGACGTCTTTGCTGACCAAATGTGACCAAAAATGACTTAAAAAACGTCAATAAGACGTCAGCTTGCTGCTTGGGATGTCTGTAGAAAACCACAGCATTTAATATTAATGTTTAGATATGCCGCATTATACATTTTATTTTTTCATATGATTAACATGGGTAAGCTTATTTTTTGAGTTTAGAATTTTAGAGGTCTGTAATGGTTCATTAAAATGGCTGGACCAAATCATTTTTTGTACTAAATTCAACGCTCTACTCAACGCTTTCTATAATTTTTGGATAAACTGACGAGTTTTGAAGATATTCAACTTCAAAATAAAAATGTATATTTATTCCAATTTTGACAGTTAAATTAAAGGCTTTGTAAAAAAAAATGAGAAAAACATTTTTGAAAATTTGCCAAATTTCTTGATAAACTTTATAGTTTCGTCAAAAATTGGAAAAAAACGTCTCGATTTATCGAAAAATTATAAGAAAGCCTTTTATAGAGGATTCAATTTTATACAAGAGAATGATTTCGTCTAGCCTTTTTAATAAACCGTTAAAGAGTTATAACATTCTAAACTTAAAAAAACAAGCTTTCCTATGTTAATCATATGGATAATTAAAATGCATTATAAGGCACCTCTTAGCTGTAATATTAAGAGCTGTGGCTTTGACAGGATTTTTTAAAATAATTTCTAACAAAATTTTTAATATAATTGAAAAAATAGTCGATTTTTTAAAAATCAGTCCTATGTATATTTCAAATGACGAAAGATGACGATTACGTCACCATTTTTATTTGGTGAAGACCTAACCAAAACAAAAAGTTTGGATAATTTAATATATCCAAGAATGATAGACCATTCTTTCATGTTTATTCTGGATACATAATTATTTACACTTAACAGCGGGAAAGTGGAAATGGTGCTAAAGCATCCGCGGAAAATCGATGTTGACTATCGATGTCAACATCGAAAACATCAATGTTTTTAAAAGCAGTGATCGCATCGAATAAAAAAAAAACATAAAATTAAAGCTGAATAAATTAGCTATCCGATCCATATAGTGGTTTAGTTAAAAAAATTCACAAGTTCGTAGAGTTAATGAAAGAACCCAAAAAATTTCAAAAAAATCTTTCTGGTATTTATTAGGGTTGCGCGGTACACGTTGCTAATTTTTTTATCTTAAGATCCCAAAATTACAAACTTAAAAATTTTTTTGTATTCCATATTTTTTTCCACTAGTGTATAAAAATATTTTATACTTATTACTTTGATATGTTAAAAAGCGGTTTTTAAGTTTCTTTTTTTTATTTATTTGTTTACATAATCACCCTGTATGGTTTTACCTGGTTTTGCATCTGTAGTTGTCACTTTATAATTTAAGAAGCTTACGTAAACATCACCCTCAATCCTCCGCGGTAATTAATTACCATTAATTCTATAAATAAATCAATCTCTATCATCAAAACAAAGGTATGAAATACAACGCAAACACTAATCCCGCCCGAAATTAATCACATCAGCCAATATCTAATCACTAATCATGCTCATATCGATAATTAACTTGATATCTTGTCAATATGTAATTTAATTACGCTCGTAATTTTTTATGTACTTTGTATTAACTTTAATCGATTTATCTTTATCATAAACTAATTACTTTCGATAAAAGCGTGGAAAAAAGCTTATAAACTTCTGTAGTAGGGAAGCCCACGAGGCTAAATCAATGATCTGAAAAATAAATATGAATAAATGCAGCGAAAATCATAATAACCCCTACTTGGGCACTGCGCAGTCCCCTTTGGGGCATGCGCAGTAAACATTTACTGACGACTAGCGAAATACAAACAACAGAACCGGGTTTAACATTTTGTATATGATTTATTTATAAAGAAAATATACCAAGTAATTTTGTTTCTGGGTATACATATTTAAATATTTTATTTTAAGTCTGTATTCGTCTTTCATAGTAGTCCCTAAAAAGTAAACCGGTTTTATATTGAGGACTATTTTTTGTTGTATATTTTTTATCTTTGGGTCGTATCGCCGATTTTATTGAAATTAAGCAAACGAGAGTGCTTAGAAGCACTGATCTGAATTGAAATTCCGTTTTTTGCTAAAACACCTTATTTCTGATTTATATGAGGACCCACTTTGACTCAACCTCAAACCTGCACGAAATTTTTTTCCGCATTATTATCTTTCCTCTTAACAGTACTTTGACACAACAAAACTGAATGGTTGTTATTTTATCATAAAAGCAATTAGTTTTGGTGTAACTTGTTTGAGGAATAAATCTCAATTCATAAACTGATATTTCGCTCCCGTTGCTGTAGCAGTTGTCGTTCAGTTAAATTTGGCATGTAATGCCATTGAAATTGTTTATTTTTGGGGTTAGGGCCAAACTGACCTCATATTTGTAATTGAAACCACAAAAAAAACGCGAAATACAAATGTTAAAATTGGTAATGGACCCATAATGGCTTGGTATTATATTTCTGATAACGGTAGACCGTAGATGGCGACCGACGGCGTCAATTTTACCTGGATTTTACGATCGGGAAATCCCAAATTATAAATTAAATTAGGATGAGTGTGGTCCTGTCACTGTATAGGTAAACGTTTTCAGTGTTTCAACCACTATATTTATTAAAATACTGCAAATTTTGTCAATGTTGCCAACACTATATTGGGTTTTAAATGAAAAATGCTAACTTTTATAAGAACTGCGCATGTGCAGAGGTGGACAGCAATTCTCTTAGTGTGGGGTAAAAATTTCGTGCGCAGGTCTATTGAAAATATATGGGAATCATTTTCTATTAGCAATCCTTTTAATTTTTAGATCATTGGGCTAAATGAGGATTTACTCGAGCGCTTGAGAATGTCAAAACGACGTTTTTTTACAACTTTGTAGCCCTCCGCTTTCTTTACGTGATTGTGTGATTGTGAGACCCGCTCCTAACTTTTGCATTGTTTAGTACCTTTTATAAAAATTTAAGGACTTTAGTAAGACAACACAAACCAAAGTTTAGAAATGACAGATATAAATATCAAACTGAGAGCTAGAGCGCCATTTTAAAGAAAAAGTTAACTGATAAAGGGGGTCATGTGTCCTCCATTTTAAAGCTCCGGACACGTACTCTATGACCCTAAAATATAAAGTAAATATCTTTACCTACTACAAAATGGCGGTACATTGAAATTACCAGAAAATGTTATACCTAGTACGAATAGAGGGCGACCTTCACCCATCTGTTTACCGAATAAAAACTGCCATAGAGTTACTACAAAAATTTGGTCAACGTCATATTTAATTTAAACAAATAACCCTAAAATTTTTGACCCACCTTGTGTATTGGCAAACCTTATATTTTTAAATATGTACGTATGCTAGTTATTAAAATATATATTATTAAATAATACAGAATGTACCGAATAAAATTTAAAAATTTATTACAGCTTTATTTATAAAATTAAAAAACAAAATTACTATAGTCATGTACAATAAAAAAAATAAAAATAGACATTATACAGGGTCACTAAAATGTTTTAACTTACTTACTTTTTTAATTGGTCATAGCCTTGACCTAATTTTTAAGGCAACCTCATGGCAATACCTTTGTTTAAATACTGTCCTTAAAAAAAAAAGTTTTTATCCGGTAAACAGATGGGTAAAGGACGCTTCGTACTTGGACTATAATTTGAATTGACATATTTCCAAAACTAATAAAATTAGGTATACCTAATGTGATATTTTCTATTTCACTATTTAATGGCAATAGTGGTAGTGATATACAGAGTAAGACACAAATGTATAGATTTTTTCATACCACACTCTGTATATTATATCAGTTCTAAAAAGAATATATATATATATATATATATATATATATATATATATATATATATATATATATATATATATATATATATATATATGGACATACATATATAAATTTAAGAAAATTTTACATTAGGTATATTAAAATTTATTAGTTTTGGGAAAATGAGGTATTCAGGTAATTATCAAAGTATTGACCTTTTGTGGTAAGTAAAGGTATTGGCTTTATATTATTGGGGTATAGAGTACCCGTCAGGAGTTTAAAATGATGTGCCAAAAGGCCCTCCTTTTTAATGTCCCACCAATAAGTTGACATTTATATCTGTCATTTCTTATTAAAATTTTGGTTTATGTTGTCATACTAAAATCATCAAATTTTCGTAAAAAATACCGAACTATTCAAAGTAACGGACCAGAAGTCCTGCGACAAGCACTGTACTTTTAGCATGTAATTAACTTACCCTGTCTTAATCTAACGCGCTCGAAAATTTCTAATAAAAATATTTTTTGCCTTGACGGGTCTTATGCTACAAATTTAGTTTATTAAAAAAAATGTTCCATTTTAAACTATTAGAACTACACATATTTTTTAAAAATATTGTTTTAATAGATTTTATTATAAAAATTTTACTATTCCTTGCTTTTTAAAATATAAGGCATTTATAAAGAAACGTTAATCATATTGTCCTCAGTTGTGTATAGTTTACAAGAAAGTGTGTATCATCCAATGTCAAACACTAAATTTAAAATGGGTCATCTATGTTACAAAACTGTTTAATAATAAATATTTATTTAAATTAAAAAAAAACAAGGGTATTGTCATAAGGTTGCCTAAGTGATGGCCAAGGCTAAAAATAATTTAAAAAATAAATAAATGTACCTTGTATACTATCAATTTATTTTTTTATTTTAGATGATAGTACTTACATGTTTACGTTTTTTTTCAATTAAATAATTAAAGCCATAAAAAAAATGTAAAAAAGGTACATTTTGTATTATTTAAAATATATATTTTATTAACTAGAAGTAGCTTTTATTTAAAAATAGGAGTTTCCACTAAACAGAGGTGTGAAAAAAAATTTTGAGTTTATTTTGGTAAATTAAATATAATTGTTGGGCAACCCTATGCAATGCTATTGTTTAAATACTATTTTTGATATAAAATAGTTTGTTTTTGCATGAAAAAAATAAAGACAATTCTTAAGTAATAGAGAGATATGGGTGGTGCTGTAACGTTATGCGGTATTAATATAAGCGCTATTATGACAGTTTAGTTATGCGCGATTCCATTTTTACCGTCGCTGGTGGTAATAATGTTACCACATGGAGTAATTTGCGGGCTGATAACGCCGTGTGCTATTTAAAATACCAAATAGAATTGCCATGCGCACAATATTTTTCTTTGTTTATTTTTTAAGGTTATATTATTTATTTCTACAATTTCTACAAATATTTTTGTAATAAAGCCACAGAGTAAAGTTAAAGTACTTAACTTTGATAACGCCTTGCTTTTTTTTGAAAAAAATATCGCAGGTGAAAGAAACGCAAAGGTTAAGATTCTTCGCCGACAATGACCTGGCTTTACTGACAGAATTGTTAGTCAAAATTTGTCTGGAAAAGTGGGAAAATATACAGTAGGGTGTGTTTGAAATAACGGGAAAAACTTCAGAATTTGCACATTAAAGGATCATTTGTTTTTAACCGTTCGTAATACGGCGTCTTTCATATATCTAAAAACAAACACCAAATACCGTATGCGGTATTTAAATAGCGCCTTACGTAAATAACGAACGTAGGCGATAACCAAAATACCCATATCTCTCTAATAGCATTTGCTTAACTTTATTCTCCTGGCCCAACTAAACTAATAACAAAATCTATTACATGAACATTGTCCTTGTAATTACCCAATTATTCTAAACTCATTGAGTGCACTATCATAGTATATTAGTTTAAACCCTGCAATTTAATTAAGAAATATTTCGTGTCGTTAAGGTATTTAGCAAGGCAAAGTTGTGGCTGTGGCAATTTCCATAAATTTTACACTGTGAAAATGATGAAAAGAGATTAACATGATATTTATTAATTATATTAATCCAAGATCCAAATAGAAAGCGACCTGCTTCCATCTGTTTACCAGATAAAAACTATTTTTCATTATCTACAGGGTGTTTCACAACTTATGCGACAAATTTTAGGGCTAACTCTACTATAAAAAAATATAAAAAAAACTTTATATAAACAATGTCCTAAACGTCTTAGTTTTTGAACTACAAGGTGTTAAGATTTTAAAAAATTATTGTTTTTTAAGATTAACTTTATACCAATTGAGATATTTTTAAAAATTTGGGAGACGTCTTCTATGCACCAAAACACATTTTTTGGTATACAAGAAAAAATAATTATTACCAGTGTCTCCATGAGGGGTTTAAGGTTAATATTTTTTAATAAATAAATGGTACGCCACTGCATTTTTTAAAATAAAAATATTTTCTTCTCATTAGATTTGGAACAATTTGGACCTCTTGACTTTTTTATTTGATGTACGGTTTTCGTGTAAATAAATAGAAACCAATTCTCGGCATGGTCATTTCGTATCGATACGATCAAATTCTTGAGTAAAAAAAACACCTTTTTTATTTTTAATTCTACTTAAAAAACATAAAAAAACTTTATATAAACAATGTCCTAAACGTCTTAGTTTTCGAACTGTAGGGTGTAAAAAAGATATTTTTTAAATTTTTAACACCCTGTAGTTCGAAAACTAAGACGTTTAGAATAAATTTGTATATGAAGTTTTTTCATGTTTTTAAGTAGAATTTAAAAATAAAAAAGGTGTTTAAAATTTATTATGTTATACTCGTTTAAGCAATTAAAAATAAGCAATTAAGCCTAACTTTACTATTTAAATAATATATGAAAACATGAAAAGTTTTACATGATGTATTTTTATTGAATCCTCGAACTACATATTTGCAACAAGTGTAGATTAAGCGATTTGATAATTTTGAATTCCTATACTCTGTTTACTATAAATTAAGAAAAACACCTGAACAAAAAATGTATTTTATTGGTTTAAAAATTCAGTAACCACAATAAAAATGTATTTTGTTGGTTTAAAACCACAGTAACCGGGTCACTTACTAGGTATTCATTGTCAATTTATAGTCGCCAAAGTATACAGGGTGGGCGAAATTACACTTGCACACTTTTTAAGTAACAATAACTTTTTACCTGCTGCGCCTTTCTTTTTATTTTTACAGGGCGAATAGGTAGATATGTGTTCTCTAACTTTGTTAATTTTGGTCAAATAGATTTAGTCAGGACCGGACTTAAAGGACTTTTTCCAAAATGATGCATTTAAACTCGTTGCAAAAGAAATTGGATTTAGCTTCAATTGAGCTAATACTTTTTTTGTAGACAAACTATGAAAAATAAATCAGTAAAAGCGAATCTGTCAATAATTTAATGATTCACGAATTATGATTATTCTTGATAAATGATGAGCCCCAAAAATCATGCATTTTTCCCGATTTTCACAGGGAACTTTTTTTAGTGTGCTTTAAAAATCAAAAATTTGAGGTTACCATGGTTTCTTGGTTGAGTGCTGACACAACATAACGGTAAATTAATTAAAATTTAACGTATTAGCCTAGTTGTAGATAACTTTGATTTCTTTTGCAACGAAGTTAAATGCATCATTTTCGACAAAATCCCGTAAGTCCGGTCCTGACTAAATCTATTTGACCAAAATTGACAAACCTAGAGAAAACATATTTACCTATTAGCCCTGTAAAAATGAAAAGATAGGCGCAACAGATAAAAAGTTATCATTAGTTAAAAAGTTTGTAAGTTTAATATGGCCCGCACTGTAGATATATATTTTTTTAAATCCTAACAAAGTGTATTTTCTTGTTTTTAATCCCTAAAAGTCTTTGCATTTTTTCTGTATTTTATAAACAGCACCCAGCTGTATTTTTCGAAAAAATGTAAAGAGTCGTTTTTGGTAAAAAATCAGTTAAAAAATTAAATAAAATTTTATTTGTTACAATTTTTTTCCCAATTGGTAAAGCAAATGCGATTTAAAACAAAAATCTGTTTAAAATTCAAGCTAGCACCATAGATCGTCGTAATCAGCATTATATTCTGAACATGATTCTGCAAAAAAAACACGAGAATAATTTTTGATACATTGGCGCCCATACGACCTGGTCTATATGGATATCTTAAACATTTTGCCTGACAAGTTACGTGGACAAATTTCCACCTATTAATCCTGCAGCTTTTGGTCTCAAAGAAATCCTAGCCTGTGTTTACACATGCACCCAAACCGGATTTGACTAATTTTGCTGTGAAACGCTCCAATAACAGCTGTTTAAATTTGCTTAACGTATGTGCACACCACAAGCCTGTTTTCCAAGCGACGAAGAAATTAATTCCGCTGCCGAGTTGAGCAAACCCAGGCTCGAATTTAGCTTTGTTATAAGACTTTAATTTGACATTTTGTGCTAATTAATAAGCCACACTACTTATTCACGTTTGACGTAATTATTAAGCGAATTGGGAGGTTAGATGTTTAAAGAAATGTCAAGGTTTTGTTTTATGGTAGGGAGTCCACGATGCTAAATGGGGATTTACTCGAGCAATATAGAGACCTATTGGGTTGCAAAGCTTAGATGATAAGAAGAAAAAATGTTATATTTAATGTATACCTTTTATTGGTAGGGAAAGCGGCTATAAATTTTTAAAATATGTCGAACATTATTGTTATTATTTTGGCTTGTGAAAATCGTTTGAGTCGTATCGGATTATAAATTATTCGTTATCCCTAAATAATTTTCTTCAAAAAAACAGGCAGTAGTATCGAAGCCTACCTAATGCAGCATTGATCTACCTATCCTGTTAAAATAACTTGGCAGATAGGGGTACTCTTTGTTTGACCTCCGAACAGTGCGGACGTGCGTAGAGGACTACAAAGTTCTTCCCGGAGTGGCGGCTAGAGGTGTCGAACGAACGTTTTTTACCTTCGGGGATCAAGGAAAGATTCACGCTAAATTGACGGCATCTTTCTTCTGGATCCAAGCGCTGTGAGCGAAGATTCCTATAAGCTAATGGTGTCCTGTTTGGTGGTGAACACGAGGTATTTCTCAAATGGCGGGGAAATAGATGGGCGTGCCATGGTAACTGTCAGTAGTGAAAGTGAAGGTTATACGTAACACCAGTGGCAGAATGGTTGAATTATTTGTTTTCTCTTTGGAATGCTACGAGCTCGATTATCCAGATTTTCCGTCGACGAAGCCCTGGAAAGCATAGTCCGGAAGAGGGAGAGTGGTGGATTGAACCTGAAGGGACCAAAACCAAGAAAAAAAAATAGAAATAGAATAGAATAGATAAGGGGTACAAAAGATCAACATACATTTCGGTCTGGTCGAAGTACATAGAGAGTCTATTTGTTTCCTTTACGAGCTGATGGATTCTCCACCCTTTATGTAACATACAACATAGATTTATACTGTTTAGCATGTTATTAACTCACCCTATCTTAATCCGACGCACTCCAAAAATTTCTGATGGACATATTTTTGTTTTTTATGATCGACCCTGTATACGGGGCTCATATTTGGTAAAGGTACTTAACCGAGTACAAGATGTCCTCCGGGATATTAATCTGCCGCGCTGTAGTAAATTCAGAAATCCTTTCTTGGGCTCCTCCACCATAGAGATATAATGGTTATATGCAGTGGTGTAGCCAGAGTTTGGGGCCGCGGGGGATAAAGCCCTTTGGAGGCGCCTGTATCTTTAAATAAATATTGTTTTTTTTAAGTATAATAATAATAATAATCATTATATATAATAAGTTGATAAAATGTGCGTGCCGATAAAACTTAAAAAGGAGTCCCGATACGTTAAAGCGACTTATATGGTGGGATAGCCCTTTATCCTCCCTCAAATAAGAAAGTTTCCGTTTAAACCCGAAAAGAGTATTTTTAAAGATATGAGGGCTTTTCCAACCCTTTAACTTGGAAATTAAGTGTAGTGGCGCTATCTGTTGTCAAGTTTTTGAACTTCATTCAGAACAACGGATATTTGGGTTGCGTTTCGAAAGGCGCTGCAAGCAATTGCAGCATGTGTAGAAATAACGCGAAATTGAAAATTCCCATAAATAATAAAAATAAATAAATTTCAATAAAGACTTGAATTACATTTGTTACTATAATAAAGTTAATAAACTATGTGTATTTATACAGCAGTAGTAGCAAACTTTTATTTTAAAGTTAAAGCGACATAATTTAAGTTATTACTTGGTAATTTAAAATATTTCAGTTTTTAATTAAATAAGCCTTTAGTTTTACAATTAACAAAGCGCAAGTAATCCTGCTGCTCTCACGGTCAGCTATATGTAGCTTGCTCAAGAGTGAGAAATTCAAAAATTTATATATAGAATGAAAAATGTTGTTTATAAACAAGTAGTGTAAATAATGAGAAAATCTTTTTACGTCATAGTTTATTCTTTTATTTCAACTACCACGTAATCTCATATCAACTCCAGAGCAAAGCCGGGAATCATAGATAGTATTAAAAAAAATTCCGGCTGCTCAAGTTTACGTTGCCTAACAATGCGTTATAAGAAAAATGCAACGTAGCAATATTTTTCAGAAGTTCACTTTAAACTGAAGCGAGATTTGGTAGGAAAATTCTATGCCAAAAGTGCAGAGTAGTTATAAATTTACATTCCCCTTTAACCTTTTAAATTAAATTTTACAAAATAAATAAAAATATTGGTTTAATGGGTTGATTTTGTTGTTTTTAAATTAGCAATAAGATTTTTACTACGTTTTAAGTTATACAAGGTACAAGAAGCAGTGATTGAAGCAGTGATTTTATCCATATTTAAAGCACCTTATGCCGGCCGATGTGTAATGAATGGGTAATGAGCGTTGGTAATAGCCGTAGGTAATGTGTCATGTTTCTTTCCTATTTCAAATCACATTAATAATCTATATATTTTTTACCATTCGTAAGAGAACTATTCTTAGATCTAAGTACTAAAAACAAAGTAAATATATTTGTCTAATTTTATGCTAATATTTTTTCACTTTTCATAATATTTCAATAGATGACGATTATCTTGTTAAACATCCTATTGTTCTTCATCTTTTCATAATATGTTAATCACTGACAAACCTTTTGCTAAACATTTTTTTTCTATTTCAGCGGAACGTCTCGAAGAAAAGCTTCACAAACGTACAACGGTCAGAATGGGTATCCGAGTAGTTCAAAGGGCTTTTGCACCTCCCTCGCCGCATCGATATATTCCTGGAGGGGCAAAACATCAAAAGAACAAGCCAAAATAAACAGAAAAGCGCTGCTGTATGGATGTAAAAGCACGCCACTAGATAATGCTTTCTTAATAAGCCAAGGTATACATAGGTCTGCTATCTTTGATAGTTTTTTAGATATTTTAGCCTTTGGCGCGATAATTTCATGGACTGGCTTGGTAAATTATGCTTCGCGGTTTCGCTGGATTTGATCGCTAAACCCTATTTATTGAAACAACCTTTTCCATCTTTTTAAGGTGATACGTGTCTTATCAGAAGGTTAGCTCATTTAAGTAACCCCCTTTTTGCTTTTGTTTCTTATTTTCTAAGTTCTTTCATTAGATGACCTCTAGTCAAAAGGACTGGCTAGTTAGCCCGCAGTTTTATTTCCTTCCTCTTTCTTATGTTCTGGCACTAACCTTAGGATTCCTTACTTGTTTGTGCCAGTTGCAAAGCACCATGTAGCTATAAAGCTGTAGTATTTAAAACTGCCTCCTTTTTCCATAGAATGTGTAGTCCTTTTTTGACACACTCAGTTGCACAGATATTGATAGCATAGATTTTGGCTTCGAAGATGGTAAGAGTTTTTCCACAAGGTTTGTGTGTCTGCATTTTTATTCGTACACTTGTAACTTCTTTGTCCTTCCTGGATTCTGCCATATTCCAGACGAGCAAGCCAAATTCCAGTTGTAATATCTATTCCCTTCTAGTTTGTGTGTAGCGTCAAAAATCAGGTACCACTGAAATTATGTCCGTAGGTTTGGTCAGAGCTTCAGGTTTTGCTTACTTGTAATATTAAAATAATATTTAAAAACCTGCCCTAAACACATGTTATGAATTCAAAAAATAAAATGTTAACTTATGACAATGCTTATTCGTTTAAGTTTTGGGAAACATCTACAAGACTAGGGTCATTTAAATTGGGTAGAAAAATTGAACTTTGACTTTTGTTATTCGAGATACTTAAAAATATGGATGTAATTTCCAGAAAAATCAAGGTCAGTGGAGGCGGTGGGAACGGTTCATCATCATTTAACAGCTCCGCCGAGACCTACTCATAGATCAATGCCCGAATGCGACCATCATCATATGGATACATCAGAAAATGGAAACTTTGAAGGTAAAAATCTCATTAAAAAAATATTATACAGGGTCTCTTAATATTCAGTATAAGTATTTAAAGATGTGATTTTTAGGTTATTTTTTCTATAAACATATGTTCTAAAATAAATCTCCTCTCAGCAATCGTAAATTGCACAAAAGAAAACCAATATTATAAAGTTTAGGATAAATTTTTTTCCGTCCTTGAAGTATTTGTAGTGAATTTTAAAACACCTTGTACAAACAAGAATGACAAGAATTAAATTTGTACCTGCAAATTCTGCATCTATCGTTACTAGCTAACTAATTATCTTTTCCCATTTCCCCAAACAAACCGGTGTATTTTACCATAAAACTTTGTTCAACGGATTTAAACTGAGTTTCAGCAAATTCTAAATTTCAAACTGTGCAAAGTTCACCAGCGATACATTTATTAAATTTAACAGATTCGGTCTGTCCAACTTGGTTACAACAACATATTTATGGCGTGACATAGTTGCTAAACTATAGGTGAAATGAAATTAAACTGGTAACAACTAGAATAGACAAGTGTCGATAACTTTTGAAACAAAAAAAATTATAGTCGAATAAAACCCATTTTAGAAAGAAGAAAATATAACAAAAATTAAAGGAAAAAATAAACTACGGACGATCTGATGTCGAGAAGGGGAGGGTGTTGATTAAAATGTAAAATACAGTTTGTTTTTGTCTTGATATTTGGCCAAACTACAAGTCTTAGTTTCGTTGTCGAGATATATCCATCATCAAAGCTAGTAATTTACACTAACCTTTATTTTCACTATGTTCCGCCTCTTTGCACAAAAGTTTTAGCAAAACACTAAATTGCCACACAATATTTTATAAACACCTTTAAAAAACCTGTTTTTATTTATTTTACATGTTTTTTTCATTAAATTGAAAATAATTTACCTATAAATGCGTAACCATAAATACAATATGTAGATGTATTTATGGTTGCATACACGAGTTTGTTTAAAGTAAAGCTTTTAAATTAATATAATTAATAATAAAAAAATGTTTTTAAAGGGTTTTTGATGTTAAATGAAATATTGTGTGCCATTTTAGTATTATAATATGAATTTTGTGCAAAAAGAAGGAAAATATTGTGAAAATAAGATTAGTACAAATATCAACTTTGATGATGGATATCTCGAAAACGAAACGTTTCCGACTAAAAATTCTTTCAGATTCGTGATCAGCGCTCCAAAAAACCCCGTATACCAAATTTCGTCGAAATCGGAACGTGTAAAAATGTCGGAATTTCTAAAAATGTGGATGATCTTTTTGCTTGCTGAAATCTCTACTTTCTGACGGTGGAACAAAAATACACACTACCACGGTAAATTTCCTTAGAAAATTAATTTTCACGGGACTAGAAATTTTGCTGGAAATTAACAAAAACCGTTTTTTACCCTTAAAAACTCACCCCCTTCCACTTCCTGACCTTAATTCGCCCGTAATTTATTTTCCTTTTTTATGGGTATTTCCTCTACATTTTTTATCGGTTTCGTCCCTCTATAATTTCTTTTGGGTTAAAAATTATCGACCCTTTGTCTAATCCTGATTTTAAAAAAAATCAAATCCAAGTAATTTTGCATTTTTTAAGAAAATTTCCTAATGTAATGTATATCTTTTTACATAACTGCAAATAAGAGATTTTACCAAACAAAACGCCCACCAACTTTTGAAAAATGCCTATATCTTGACACGTAAATTTTCGATTAAAAATAAGGGTACTTCTTTGATATTAAGTCAAAATAACAACCAAAATAATTACCAAAAAAATTACAGTGTATTTCGGCAATGGAAAGGTACGTTTTCACTAAATTTTGTAGAAATAATTTATTTTTGGTAAAAGATAAAAATAACAAACCAAAAACTTGATTATTTGAATTTTTCACACAAATTTTGAGGTTATGTTAAAAAAGTCGTAAATACAAAAGTTGTAGATCTTTACATTGCCTACAACTTTATTCCTAGAACTTATAGTGTGGCCGAAAATCCAGAAAAACCGTATTTTTCCACCCTCCCTCTCGCTCTTCCCGACGTTTAATCGCCCGTAATTCATGTTTCTTTAATTTTGTTATATATTTGTTATATTACCTACCTCAAGGTTATATCTTCATTAGTACACAAGAGAGCCCGCTGTTGCAACCACAATGGGAGACTGTTTGTTTGACCTCTGGACAGTGCGGACGTGCGTAGAGGACTACAAAGTTCTTCCCGGATTGGCGGCTAGAGGTGTCGTACGAACGTTTTACCTTCGGGGATCAAGGAAAGATTCACGCTAAATTGACGGCTTCTTTCTTCTGGATCTAAGCGTTGTGAGCGATTCCTATAAGCCGATGGCATCCTGTTTGGTGGTGAACACGAGGTGTTTCTCAAATGGCGGGAAATAGATTGGGCGTGCCATGGGAACTGTCAGTAGCGAAAGCGAAGGTTACACGTAACACCAGTAGCAGATCTTGATTTGACAGCCGACAATTTATGCATTGCATCGATTGTTGAATTGTTTGTTTCCTTTTGAATTTCTGGGAGCTACGAGCTCGATTCATCCAGATTTTCCGCCGACGAAGCCCTGGAAAGCATAGTCCGGAAGGGGAGAGTGGTGGATTGGACCTGAAGGCACCAAAACCAAGAAAAAAAAATAGAGAGAGAGAACCACAATGGGACACCCCTGTACAGCCAATTAGCTACTTTAATTTATTTTCATTAAAATATTGTACACTGGTCCGATAACTTATATAAATCAAAGCATCGTATCAATAGTTAAAATTACATTACGGTCTTCAGTGATAACCCGTTAAATTTCCAACGAAATTAGAAAACTTTATCCAACTAATTTCTGAACTGTACGGTTCGATTTAAAGGGATTTTCGTATTTTCAAGTTTCGCTTGGACCAAAGTTCAATGTCAATACATCTGTAACTTTTGACCGTTTAATCTCTGCAATTTTCAAACCAAATAAAGCATAAGTTGAATTGGCTTCAAGCTAGATCATAAGACTTTTTTTATATAGTTATTTTATTTGGCTCTTGCTTTTTTTTATAGCACATAAATAGCGTGGTCAGCAAACGGATTTTTATCTTAAATCATTAAACTTTTCTAAATAGAGCCATTTCTCGTTGTTAAAATGGTTTAAACCAGTTTGTTAAAAATATTATATTTTTCTTGTTAAACGGTGACGTCATGTACGTCGCGTATTTAACCGTGTTTAAATACATATCAGACAATGGTTTAAAAACAATACTTTGTCGGGCGGGCTTATGCATCATACCCATAAAAACTTTGTTTCGGTCATTTTTCGTAAACTTTTTACGTGGCTGTACATAGCAAGTAAAAAATGTTTATATTCAGTGTAAACAAAAGTGCATATTAGCCGTAAAAAATTAAAATCATAATCAAACCTTAAACTTTATTGGGCTGCGACGCAACGGTTCTTATATATTATTTATATTATACAGGGTGATTCAAAACTCGATCACGAAACTTAAGGGGGTGATTCTGCTTGGACAAAATAAGGGTAGAGCTTCATATAATTTTTTTTTCAATATGTCTTTCGTTTTCGAGTTACAAGCCGTCAAATTTCAATTTTTATTTTGGTTTTTTTCGCCATATTGCATTTATTTTTTAACCAATCCAGTTGATATTTGGCACACAATCGAGCTTCTGCAGATTCTAAAATTTTAAGACAAAAGTACTTTTTTTTAAATACCGCCAGAGGGCAGTTACTGGACACCCTGTATGCATATGTAGGTAATTTGATTTAAATTGATAAAAAAACTTTGAAGTCTATTGGTGCCTAAACGGTGAGATTATTAATTTTAATAAAGAGCACCTTATTTTTAAGATTTTGATTCTCTATAAAATGGTGCCCTCAGCTTTGCGATATCTGTCAAAATAAAAAAGTTATGATGTAAATAAATTTTAAGTTTGAGGTAAAGTGCCCCCTGACGGTATTTTTAAAAAAGTACTTTTGTCCTAAATTCTAGAATCTGTAAAGCTTGATTTGTGTGCCAAATATCAACTGGATTGGTTAAAAAGTAAATGCAATATGACGAAAAACCAAAATAAAAATTGAACTTTGACGGCTTGTAACTCGAAAACGAATGACATTTTGAAAAAAATTATATGAAGCTCTACCCTTATTTTGTCAAGTAGAATCACCTTCTTCAGTTTCGTGATCGATTTCCTTGAATCACCTTGTATAGAAGCGGCTTTAACCCAGTTCGCCAATGTCAAATATTTTTATTTTACCACAATGTTTAGAAAGCAATTTTAAACAATGTGCCACAAATCGTAAGGGCTAAAGTCACGAAACCCGCCTAGTCTGGTACCCGACAGATGTGTTTGAACCTTGTGGTTTCATGACTGTAACCCCTTTAAAATTTTTATGTAAAACAGTGTGGTAAACTTGTTTAACAACAAAAAGTGACGTTCGCCCAGTACGACACCTGAAACATTTGACAGTGACAAACTGGGTTAAATCTCCGCTGCCATATATGGCAGTATAAATATTCGTGGTAGACTCGTTAAGAGGAACCCCCTAAAAATGTTTTTAAAGTGCTCTTGTCATAAAGTCCATCGCATTACTGGTCCAGGAGCTAATAGTATGTGCAACTTGTAGAAAAAGCATATTTCCGGACGATGGTGGAGTTTGTCGAATCGAGGCTTTAGCCGACTCCAAGAACCACCCAAAAGTCCAGTCGAGCAAAAATAATTTTAAAAAATTGCACGCACATGACTGACTTCATACAATTTAATTTTATCATATGCAATAATTTGTTTAAATTAAAAGTTATGACGTAAAAACTTTAATATTGGACAAGAGAATCATTAAAACTAATCTAGGTCATGCCCTTTTACCTTACAAATATTCCTCAGCACATACAATTTGCATAAAACTAGTTATTATGGATATCCCCTGAAAAGATATAATTTTAAAATTCCATTGGAACTTTACAGACACCGAAAACAAAAAGCCCCAATCGTAACTCGCCGATGAGACAAAGCAGTCACGTGACTTTTGACGAGAATAATCACGACGGCGGCCGGGAAGGCATGATAATTAACGGCATGACGACGGACGAACCGGAACCGGAAGTCCAGGACGAGGGGAATGTCGATGACGGCAACCGACAAACGCCTTTAAAGTTGTCAAGGCAGGAAGAACGGATGGACAGTGTTGAAAGTAACGAGGTAAGATATTCTGTGACGTAGACGTTAAGATTTATGTTGAGTTGTTAGAATTTATAGTTCTCTGACCAGTGGCAGCTTATACAGTGTGTCCCAGGATAGTAGTTACAAGAGGACAAGTAGACCAAACATTTTTGAATTTTTAAAACGAATTTTTGGGCAAACTAGTCGCATGCTCCAAAAGTAAAAATACAAAATTTTACTCCAATTGGTAATACACAGGGCAAGTTTTATTTAAAAGTATGAAAAATGCCCAGGATCTAGCTACTTTTATTTTGAAAATAGAGACATTTTATAAGTGAATGTTGTAGAGAATTAAATTTTATGTCAAAATTAAAAGTTAAAGCATAGAAGTTAAAAAAAAGTAACTGTCATTTTTTACATTACGCATTACAAACTAAATAATGGGCAAAAGGAAGCAAAATTTAAAAGAAAATTTAATAATTTTAAGAGGGTGGCCCACCATACTCGACACGGTCTGTAGCTGGATAACCATGGGGTTTTAAAGAAAAAAGTAAATTCTGAAACATATACAGGTCGGATAAGACGGCAGTATAAAAATTATTTTAGTCTATACAGGGTGTCTCAAAAAAAGTGTGATGAATCAACAGTTATATTTTTTTTAAAATGAGAACACCCTATATTTTATTACGGTTTTAGATTCTCACATGTAAAAAAATAACTCAAGTTTGTTTCTTATAGTACTTCAAGTGTCTAATTTTATTCGTTTTTGGTGGATATTTGATTTTTTTTTGAAAAATGCAGAGGTAAAATTGAATTGATTTTACTTTAACACTTTTAACACTTTAAACTTAAAAATGTGTAACAAGATTAGAAAAAGTCTGCTATATCATACGTAGGTCAAATCAAGATCAAATATTGTACAGGGTGATCAAAAATAATTTCACTTTTCAGAAAATCATAGCCATATTTCACTCTTATTTTAAATGGAACACCTGTATTTTTTTACGTCACATGATGACAAATAAAATACTCTATCAAATGGTGTATAGGTTGCCTATACCTATCTATTGTGCTTTTTTTAGTAAAATCTGTTTTTACAAATTTTTAAGTTTAAAAAACACGCTTTTTATATGCAACCGAACTAAAAATTAGAAAATAATTTTTTATTACAAAGAGTTTGTATTACAGTAATAAAAGGTCAAACAATGAGACATAATATATACCTTAAAATAGAATTATAATAAAATTTAAGATAATAACAGAATAATTCACTTCAGAGTAAAAAGCGTGGGGTGCATTATTACTATTTTTTCATAACTTTTCCCTCATAGATATTTACAAATGAAATAATTATAAACATTTAATATATTAAGCACCCCACGCTTTTATTCTGAGTGACTATTCTGTTATTATCTTAAATTTTATTATAATTCTATTTTGAGGTATATAATTATGATTCATTGTTTGACCTTTATTACTGTAATACAAACTCTTGTAATGAAAAATTATTTTCTAATTTTTAGTTCGGTTGCATATAAAAGCGTGTTTTTAGTTTTAAACTACATATTATTTATTTTTCATTTTTTAGTTCGATATATCAATTAGTTTTCTGCGGACATGTGATATTGAAATGTTTCACGAACTACTTCGTAATCTAATTCATTTGTATGTAAAGCTTCACTGTTGCATGGGGTTTCCAGGAACGCAACTACTCCGAACAAGTTTCTGTCCGCCTTATGCTGAGAGTACGTCCGAAATCAACACGCATGCGCAGATCGCGCACTAGCTCTTTCTCTCTGTTACTCTCCTACAGAAAATCTATAAGGCAATTTATTTAACCCTGGCGATCCTAATCAGGATAACGGGAGCCACTGTTTGCTGATTCATTGCACTGTCATGGGTCCTTGATACGTGTGCAAAGTTTCAAAGAAATCGAATCGCTGGAAGCTGGTGAAAATTAAGCTTAAAAGATTCCGGGTTACATACATACATACATACATACATACAACCCAAGCTAATAAAAGCGTGTTAAAAATAATTTTGATTTTTGGAGAAAGTAATGGCGTACCATATTTTTTTTTCTTTAAATTTTATTTCTTTTATGTTTGCATGACGCTCTATTATATAAAATACTATACCCATCAACGTGATTCAGACACAAGCAAAACTCCTTAAAACCATAAATTTACAAATTTAAGTGTTCTTTAATGTCTCTAAAATCTAGAATTTCCTAAAGCCATATGCAAGAACAGAAACCCAAAAATAATATATTTATTTGTTGACGGGGGCAATTAAATAATAATTGTTCTTTTCGGGCTCGTGATAATTCCATTACCTACCCCAAGTTGTCGTATTTTTCCAAAAATATATTATAATTACTTTAATTGAACCACATGTCGAGCAAAACGAAGCGGAGAAAGGTGAACATAATTCATTTCGTTAATCTGTCACTTTTAGCTTAGCTTTTAACGGGCTGTTTTCGCTTTTGGCTATTTGAGAGCTTTTACAAAAGTTTTAAAGTAACTACTACAATCCTATTTAAAAGCATTAATTAGTTGTAAAGCATATTATACTCCTACATTAATATAAATTTATAAATCTTCCTCTCAAAATAAAGGTTATTGTTATACAGTGGTGGGAACCAAAGTAAACTTGCACACTTTTTTAACTAATGATAACTTTTTTATCTGTTGCGCCTATCTTTTTATTTTTAAGTGTTGACACAACTTAACAGTATTAATTAAAATTAAAAGTCTTAGCTTAATTGGAGATAAATTTGATTTCATTTGCAAATGCATTATTTTGGAAAAAGTCCCGTAAGTCTGGTCCCGACTAAATCTATTTAACCAAAATTGACAAACCTAAAGAAAACATATCTACCTATTAGCCGTGCAAAAATATAAGAGATAGGCGCAACAGATATAAAGTTATGATTAGTTAAAAAGTGCGAAAGTTTAATTTGGCCCACACTGTACATAAATATGTAGGCTACAAATAAAAACTGAAATAATTTTCCATCCCAACGTATTAAGGCCTATAAGGCAGGCAAATAGTCTACAAGTTCAAAAACGTGTTAAATAGAAATAAAGCTCCTAAGAATATGTGCGACCGCTAGTTTGATTCGGAATGTCGCGACATGTCGTCTTGAAAAATGTTTTTAAGGGGCATATTCTGCAGTCCAACGGAATTTGGTACTGACTTCATTTTTATTTCTAAAAACATAAAAAAAAAGGTACGTAAAAAAAGGTTTTATGAGTTAATCTTAAAAAATGCAGCATTTTTCCATTATCTAACTTTCAATCTATTAAATTTTGCATTTGACGAAAAAAGCTAACAACAATTAGCACGCGCCATTACTGTTTGGTATAAGTCGTAGGAAAATTAAAACAAAAAAAAACATGTTGCTTTTTACGTTTTTTTCTTAATGATATAATGTAAAATATTCGAGAAATTTGCAAAAACTCCATAAAAAACATCGACTTTTACTTTTAATCGCGAATACCTAAAAATATTATTTTTACTAGGGCTGGCAAAAATCGGAAAAATCAAAACCGGTTTCGGTTAAAACCGGTTAACCGAATATTTAAAAACCGGTATTAAAAACCGGTATTAAAAACCGGTTTTAAAAACCGGTTTTAAAAACCGGTATTAAAGACCTGTTTTTAAAACCGGTATTAAAAACCGGTTTTTAAAACCGAAAACGGTTTTTAAAACCAAAAACCGAAATCGGTTTTCAAAACCGATACACCGAAATCGGTTTTGAAAACCGAAAACGGTCTTTAAAACCGAAAACGGTTCTCAAAACATAATACCATTAAATTTGCCCCTTTATTTCAAACAATTCTTACTAGAAACATTTTCTTCTAAAATGCGCCGTTTTCTGGTTATTTGCCTGTCTAAGGTTAAATGAACCACCCTGTATAATCTGTCAACCAATATCCGATTTTACAAAATAAACGGTTTTTCTTTTTTTAGATATAAATCGCAATCAACCAAAAACCTATTAATTGATATTCGAAGAACCGCTTTTCGATTTTGGTTCGATTATCCATTAAACCGGTATTCAAAAACCGATTATGCGAAAAACCGGTATTTGAAAACCGCTTTTTAAAACCGGTTAACCGATATTTGAAAACCGGTTTTCAAATACCGGGTAACCGGTATTCGAAACCGGTTTTCGAATACCGGTTTTCGGTTTTGGCCAATACCGCGGTTAACCGAAAACCGGTTAACCGGTTAACCCAAAAACCGGTTTCGGTTGGCAGCCCTAATTTTTACGAAAAAATGTATTAAACATTTTTTGCGTAAAATCACCTTATTAATCGATTCTTGTGGTTTAAAAAATCATTCCCTAAATGAGATGGCAACCACCCTTAGGTTTTCGGCGGCATTTGGTTCGATATATATTTAAATCCTTGGGCTTTTCCCTACCTTCAGTTAAAATGTTAAGTAAATCCATGCAGGACCAAAGAATTGCCAGGTTTTACCTTTTTTGAGCTTCATTTCCTGTTTTATATAGGCCTATAAATTTTAATAGGCCCATTTTGGCACGGTCGTAATTAAATGAGGATTAACGCTGTGACCATGTAGCAAAACAATAAAACTAATTGGCGCATGACACCATAAATAATATTTAACTTTCTGTTATGCGCCATTTCACCGAATGTTCTTGTAATGGCTCTTCCCTTTCTGCTTATTTAAAGGACCGAATTTTTGCCAATATTTAAAAAAATAATAATGTGATATATTATTACAATCACAGCCTTCTTAAACTCTGAGACGTGAAGTAAGAAAGGCAACGTTGCAAAAAACACTGTACAGTAATAATATAATTAATTTTTTAAGTGTTTTAAACAAAATATAGGTATTAATTTTTTTAGGCTATTTTAGACAACATATAGGTATAATTTTAAATACTATAGTTACCCTAAAAAGCAATTATGTATCTGCAAAACTCATCAGGAACTTTTCTGCCTTATACAAATTTGTTGGTAAGGATTTAAAAATTTCAAATTGTTATGATGTTTTCTACCCCGCTTTATGCATTTTTTGCGGACAGCCCAATGTAGCTTTTTAGAGTTAACTAAACGTTTATTATTCAGTAATATTTGCAATAATTAAAATGAATTGAAAGCGTGTGTGTTTAGTTATAAATATAAAAGCTTAATTCGTATTACATTAGATGCGCTTTAAAATAACAAACGCTTTAAATTAGGTTTTCCACCATATTTACCCTAAAACCGCCTTAGGTAAATAACTTTCAGAATATCTATATAAATAATATTTTTTGGTGAACTTACCAGGATATTTATGCGCATAAGTTGATATAGTCCTTAGGATATTGCTTGGGGTAAATAATTGTTTTTGGTGCACTATACACACTATTGATATCAAATAAAACCAATTTTTTAAAAACACACTTAGTTAATTAGTAGCCCGTAAAATATATTTGTCCATTTACCGTATAGGTACTACTTTTACTTTTAATAAAAAACACTTATTAGGTCAATAGCGCATAACCAGGCTTTCCTAATTTCATCGTTTATGGGGAAATAAAATGTTGTTTGATAACCCTCTGTTTTAATATAATTTGGGTAATTCGTTTTGCAGCCCGAAACGCAACACGTTCGTGCCATAATGTACGCCGTACGCACCAACCATACGCGCACATTTAAACGTAAAAACAACGATTGTCATATTGGCACTGGTCCTATTTTTTAAATATAACAATGAATTACTTATTTTTTTATATATTAAACACACGCTACGATTTAACTTTTAAAAACAGAAAAAAACCTTTTAAGCAATCGCTTAAACTTGTTTCTGTTTACTTCTAAACATTACTTGACATTCCTACTGTGCTGTGTTGCCAGATTTCTCCTTCACGGCTTAGAGTTTAAGAAGGCTGTGTTACAATTTGTAAAGTGCATTTATAACATATTCTTAGTCATCACTTAAGCCAAGGTTCACCTAATCCAGCGTAGAAAAAAAAGAATATTGACTCATAATGTCTCAAGTAATGTTATTTTAGGCATTGTGTCAGATAAAATGACACAGTACCTTAGGCTAAAATCGCATATACCTTTAACAGACGATTTGAAGGATTTTATAAAGTTTAAACACATACATTTAAAATACTTTTAAAACTCATTTGTATTAAAAACATTAAACATTTATAATATGATAAAGTATGTAAATAATCTTGCCTACTTTGAACAACCTTGGCGCATGGATTTCGTGTTATACAGCGTGTCCAAGATAAGGATCCTAAACATTGGAATCTCAGTACCTATTGGAGATACAGCTTAGGTTAAATTGGGAAAAAGTTGTATTTTTTAAAGCTCATTTACATGCCGTTTAAAAACTTGAAAAATTTTCATGGCCTGCTGAGATACTGCAAAAACGAAAATTTGATTATATCGATTTTATTTTTTTCTGACTTTATTTGAAGAGATATAAAAAAACTAATAACACTTTTTTATTGGCACTTTTTAGCTATTACATGATGGTATTTTTAGATTTTATACCCGACGTTTCGTTTTCAAGAAACCATCATTAACTTTATTTTTTTATATGGCTCGAAAAAAAAGTACACCTCGTATCTGATCCCATTTTTTATTACAAATTCAACGATGTGTCACATGTCATATTTTAATATTTAGTTAAAAAAAAATTGCATTTTTTCTATTTTTTAAAAGTTATTTTTAAGTAGGCCTTGCAAACAAATGCTTGGACGTTAATACTTGTTACCTTATCTGTAATATAATTTAATATCATTATAAAATAGTATTTGTCGTTATTACCCTGTTTGTCAAGTTGTTGTTTTTCGAGCAATTGTTCTTACAGTTACCGTTCTCTTGGTGGTAAGCTACAATTCCATCAGATGGGCCTTAGGCGAATTCCAGCCGTTCAAATCGCCAGGCCTGGATGGAATCTTTCCAGTGTTGTTGCAAAAAGGGCAGGACATCCTAATGCCACACTTATGCACAATCTTCAGAGCATGTGTAGCTTGGGGCTACATACCCAAATTATGGCAGAAGGCAAGGGTGATCTACCTACCCAAGGTAGGCAAATCCCTAGAAAGGACGCCTAAGTCATACAGACCAATCAGTCTATCCTCATTCCTGCTGAAAGCATTGGAAAAATAGTGGATAGATACATCAGAGGAAGCACCCTTCATAGGAATCCTCTGAACAAGCGCCAATACGCATACCAACCAGGAATGTCTGTGGATCTAGCACTAGACGATCTAAACAGACTCCTGGCAAAGTCGATTGACGACAAAGAGGTGGCGTTGGCAACATTTTTGGATATAGAAGGCGCGTTCAACAACGTACCAACTTTCTCACTAATGAACGCGCTAAGGAAAAAAGGAATCCCCGACACGATCTGCAACTGGATCGAAGCCAGCCTGAGAAACAGGGTCATAAGATCCACCTTAGGCACAGTAACAATGGAGGCTAAAGTGGGGAGGGGCTGTCCACAAGGAGGCGTTCTATCGCCATTATATTGGGCAGTCCTGGTAGATGAACTTCTCGACAAATTGACTGGTGAAAGGTACAACTGCCTGGGTTATGCTGATGACCTCGTCATTGTAGTCAATGGGGGTCACCTAGAGCACATATCAGGCAGAATGCAGAACGCCGTAGACATCGTTGACAAATGGTGCAAACAGGAGGGACTCTCAGTCAACCCTCATAAAACAATAACAGTCCCTTTCACAAAAAGAAGAGCGCTTGAAGGACTAAGACCTTCCAGGCTCAACGGAGTGGAAATCCCTTTTCAAAAGAGGTTAAATATCTAGGAGTCATCTTTGACCAAAAACTAACCTGGGGACCACACTTAAGCAAAGTCACTCAGAAGGCAAGAACTACCCTGGGTAGATGCCGAAGACTTTGCGGAAAGAATTGGGGACTCAGTCCGAAGATGAACCTTTGGTTATACAAAATGGTCGTCAGACCAATGATAACCTACGGGTCAATTGCCTGGGGTGCAAAGACGCTACAAAAGACGGCAATAAGGCAATTACAAAGTATACAGAGACTCGCTTGTCTATGTATTACGGGGGCCATGAAATCAACCTCTACTGCAGCACTGGAAGTGCTGCTCAATCTACCGCCACTTCACATCTACATACAGGGTGAAGTGAAAGCGGTACAATACTGTCTCAAACAAGGCCAGAGTCCTATCATAAGACAGGAAAGGGCCATACAATGGAGATTCAAGGAGGACCAAGAAGTCAACTCAGTGTGTGAGATGCCTTCAGACAAAATGGTACCAAGCTACTGGCTAAACAAAGGTTTTCAAACTTTAATACCAGACAGAAAGGACTGGGTGGCAGGGCCTCCCATTAAAGCCGACCTAATCTGGTATACAGACGGCTCCAAAACAGACCAAGGAGTTGGAGCAGGTATATATGGGGACAAACCAAGGACGAAAATAAACTTGGGTCTCGGACAATACCCTACTGTGTTCCAGGCCGAAATTGTAGCCATAGAACAATGTGCTAGGGAAATCATCAGAAGGAGCTATGAGGATAAAACCATAGTAATCTATTCGGACAGCCAGGCAGCCATCAGGGCACTCAGTTCATGCAAAATCAGCTCCAAGCTGGTGCGGGACTGCGTAATTGCCCTGGAAGAGGTGGGTGCGTCCAACAAGCTAACCATTGCCTGGGTACCAGGACACGAAGGCCACGAAGGCAATGAAGAAGCTGATAAATTGGCAAAGGAGGGGGCTGGCAGGACAATGGTAGGTCCCCAGCCCTACTGTGGTATTCCATCATGCCAGGTAAGGTCATCCATTAGATCATGGATTATGAGGGAATCACAAGACTGGTGGATGAGAACACCAGGACAGCGTCAGGCGAAAGTGTTCATCAAGGCTTACTCGCCAGAATTTACAAAAGACCTTCTGAATTATAACCGGAAGGCAGTAAGAATAATAGTGGGTCAACTGACAGGTCATTGCAGACTGAATAAACACCTGAAACTATGGGCCTGGCAGAAGAAAACCTATGTAGGTTCTGCCAGGAGGAGGAAGAAACCGCAGAACACGTATGGTGCTACTGCGAAGCCCTTTGTCGTCTGCGGTTTGCAAGGCTGGGTGAAGAAAAACCTAAAGCGGCAAAATATACCAAGGGGCCAGTTTCAAGCTTGTGGAGTCTGATTAAACAGACCGGCTTGGATAGCGTGCTCTAACCTATGGACGGAGGACACACAATAAACCTGAGCAGGTTGCAGTGCTAGAGGATATGCAATCCACCTCCCAATCTAATCTAATCTAATCTACCGTTCTCTTTATTATTGTTTATTGGTGAATAGTTAATATCTATTGTGTTATTATCGTCAGGTGGCAATTATAGCCAAGAAAACCCAATTGAAAAGTTTCTAGGGCAAAATATTAACAAAATAATGTAAAATACTTTTAATATATGATTATTTTTTACCCTTATTTGCGTTATTAAATTATTAATAAAAAGTAATTTAAATAAAACATAATTACTTTTTTCATGGCCTACTATCTAGCCAATATCAGTAATAAATGACAAAATATGCAATATCTCAAAAACGGCTCAGAAGAAATATAAAGTATGATACATTTTTAAAAAGGTATTTTTTAAACCATTTAAATAGTGAAAAAATATAGGGGTGTTCTATTTAAAATTTCCAAAAATAAATAAATAGGTCAAAAATGTGCCACCTTAGAAAAGAACTAAAATCATATCTGCAATCTGCATAAAAATTTGCAGTTTTTACAGAACATAAAATTTTAAAAATGAAAAAGTTCTAAAACATTAAGGGAAACGCAAGAAATTAAGAAACACGCTGTAGCGAGTAATCGACGCAAGAAAGCAAATTGCGGTTTTTATTAGTAAATTTGGTTTAAAATTTGAGCCTCGCCAATGGGGGCAGTTTTTTTGTAAAACATACAGAAACATGAGTTTCCTATTAAAAGCGTGGAATTTGGCCCACCCTGTACAGGGGCAAAGTTATTTCGTGTATAAATAGAGTTGGGACACCCTGTATTGTGCCACACAGAAAAAAAATGTCTTGTTTTAAGCAAATACAAAATTTTAAAAATATGCATTCTTTTTGAATAGTTGTGCTTTTAAACCAAGATTTATTTCTTACTTTAAAATAAAAGTGGTTCTTAAACTGGGAGAAAAATTCTTTAATTCATGTCTTTAATGTAAAAGAAATTCTTTAAATTAAAATATTCTTAGTATTATTTTAAGAATATCAGAATCAAGAAATAAGAACCTAAAGATTTATGATTTAAGCCCTTTAATATTAAATATAAGTTTTAAGATTTTAAACAAAAGAAATATTAAATGTTTCTATCAAAATATTAATGAATTTTCTTTAAAATAATAATTTCTTATTTTAAGAACCTATACCAAAATCTTTAACCGTTATGTCAAAGAACCTATTTCTTTAATATAAGTATTCACTGAATTATGCTTTTTAGTACGGTATCAACAGTACGATTATATCCTACCGTCGAACAACGAAAGTTTTTTTATAAGATACACTTGTTATTCGTATTATTCAACCCGGGACAGCCATTTTGATAAGTCCAATGAGGTTAGGCAAAACGCATCATCGATGGAGAAGAGAGGTCTCGGTGAATGACATGATAAGCAGGAATTCCTCTCTAAACTATCAAAAAGAGAACTAGTTGTTTATTTAATATAATTATCTTAATTGAATTAAATTTTATTTCAGTCTGTGGTATATACTATCTTGTCTTAAAAAAGAATCTCTCAGTGGGAAAGCCCGCGATGTTTTTAACGGAATACATCGTTCTTTAATGTAGACCCATTGGGGTCACTAAATAAAATAAGGTTATTTTTATTACAAAACCGCCTTCTTTTGAATTTAGTACGCAAAGCTGAAAACATATTTTTTCTGTTTGAGATCCTATTTCTTTAACACATATGAAAGTCACAATTCTCTCAAATTAAATCTAAGGCTTTTGTTTTAAGATATCTTTTTTTTCAGTGTAAGAATACATTCTACACCTATATCCTTCTAACTTACAAATTTATTTGTTAGCATAAAAATAAGGTCACCTTCACTGCACGGTATGTTTGTTTCTGCTGTTAAACTCTGTGGGTAATTTGTTTGGTTTAAACATGATTTAAACCAACCCTGAAAGGATCTCTATTCTGCATTCTAAGCAGTTCGTAACTCAAATTCGTGCTCTATCGTATTCTGAACAATCTTATATTCTTAACTTTTTGTTTCCGTGAACTGCGAAATTTGTTTAGCTATGATTTTTAAAACGTTTTTTAATGTTCTTAACATAATATTTCAAAAAGGGGTCAATATGTATAAACAGTTATTTGGCTGTAACTTTTTTATAGTTTTTATAGCTACAATAAATATTTTGTATGGCTTTTTTGTTTTCTGATATATATATATATATATATATATATATATATATATATATATATATATATATATATATATATATATATATATATATACATATATACATATACAGGGTGTCCGGGAAAATGTGGGAAATCTCTCGCACACGTATGGAACAGATGAAAATAACACGAAAAGTTTCTATAAAATTTTTCCGTTTAAGCCCCCTGCGGAGATATGATCCCCTAAAGGGGGCAGCTAGAAATCGATAGTTTGCCAGGGACGGACTAGTTTTCGCACATTATTGATAATATTTATTACGCCCTGTATGGTGAAGACACAAAAAAATGTGTTTTTGGGTAGTTTAAACCTTTTGCTAAAAAAAGGTACTCCTGTTTGACATCGATAAAATGAGCCGTTTTCGAGTAACTTTTTAATATAAATATATATAATAATATATATATATATATATATATATATATATATATATATATATATATATATATATATATATATATATATATATATAAATATATATTTGACAATGAACATATTTCAATAACATTTTTACAAAATTAAACTTTTATACGGACTGTCCACGGATGGGGAACACAAGGACAAATGGACAAAAAAAATAATTTTTTTCGAAACAAAGTCATTCTTAATGATAATTTGTGCTTGTAAAAAATAGGATTTGTAAAGAGAATTTAACGATTTTGTATACAGGGTATGCAAAAACTTAAAAAGCATGATTTTTCCTTAAGAGTAAACCTTTATTTTTAATTTTTAGGTAAAAATAATTTGAAAAATTTATTTGGAATAATATTTTAAATGACTTTATTAATGTTATCACAGAGGTATCAAAAAGTTTTATAAAACTGATTTTGTAACCTCAAAAACTCTTATAATTGGCTTTTAAACACCTGCTTTCTTTAAATTCCTACACAACACAATTTGTCAGCTGTAAACCAATTTTATTACAGCGTTTTTGCCAAATTATGGAGTTCAATAAACTTTTGTATTATTGTTTTTATTGATTACAACAATATTGTAAATAAATTGAAAAAAGTAGTTTACTCTTAAAGACAAATCATGTTAATTTTTTGCGAACTCTGTATTCAAACTCAACATTATTTTTCTTTATGTTGTTTTACAAGCAAACACTTTTATATGGAAAAGCTTTTTTTTTTAATTAATTTTTTTGTTAATTTGTCCTCTTGTTAACCCATCCCTGGGGTCTGTCAGAGTTCTTCTTGGGTTGAAACTGTTTTTCCACTTTAAAATTTAATTTTAAATAAAAAGAAAAGATATTTTTAACAAAATAAAACACTTACAGTTCTTTAATCGAATCGCAGTAACTGTATTTAGACAAAAGTTTCCATAACTTTCTCTAAGTTTACGATTTTTAATAATATTACTTTCTGCCATGACGGCTTATAATTTAGAAAGTTTTCTGACATTTTCTTTTACCTAACTTTGTAAGTTGTCTGTTCTCATTGTTTCAAGATAAAGCTCAAAAACAAGCTTAATAGGAATTTGTATAAATATTATATTTTTCGTCTCGACAAAAGTCTCATAAAATAATATCTTAAAAATATACAGGGTGTCCCATTTTGGCTGTCCCTTATGGGAAACTTGGAAACCATAAGAGATATTAAAAATCCGATACCCCATCCTCGAGCTCTTTTTTGGAGAAAACATTTATGGTAAAAACAGATCATCGCTATCGCGAAGCGTTTCAGAGATACAAAGTGATTCTCGATTTTTTCACTTTTTGAAAAGTTCCTGTAGCTTTGTTGTTATTACAGATACGAGAAAACTAATTGCACATTATACAGACACTTTTTTCCGTAGAATCCAGTGGCGTAGCCAAAATTTTTTAAGCTGTCAGTTTTGACATATGACCCAAACATGTTTTTTTATTAGGGACACCCTATAAATGATTAGGGAATTAAATTTCTTGTTTTTTTCTGATTAAAATAATATATCATAGTAGGTGGTTTAATAAATTTTTACGTCAAATATTGGAAAAATTATGATTTTAAAGATGCATTGCGGCTTCTATCTGTTTTTTAAATTGTTTTATATTTTTCTTTAAAAACAATACTGCCATCCCTCAGCTCAGGAGACATTTCCGTAGAAAAAAACAAAAATTAATTAATTAAAATTTTTTTATTATTTTTTTCTTTCTACGGAAATGTCTCCTGAGCTAAGGGATGACAGATTCCTTTTAAAACAACAATATAAAACAATTTAAAAACAGATAGAAGCCGCAATGCGCAAAGCTACAGGGCCTTTTCAAAAAGTGAAAAAATCGAGAATCATCCTTCGCGATAGCGATGATCTGTTTTTACCATAAATGTTTTCTCCAAAAAGAGCTCGAGGATGGGGTATCAGATCTTTAATATCTCTTATGGTTTCCAAGTTTCCCATAAGGGACAGCCAAAATGGGACACCCTGTACACAAACTTTTTATGCTTAAATATTACAACTATGTAAATTAACTTACCTTAGTCCAAAAGTAGATGAATTAGGAGATACAGACACTGGGGTAGATATTATTTTCAAACGACTATACCTATGTAAAAACTGGGACTGGGACCCACACCATATTTATACCAGATGCTAGTAACCTTAAGAGGAACACTTTAGTAAAAAAAAAAATAAAAATTGCAAAAATGATATTTTGGATTACCAAAAAACAAAACCTGTGTTGTATTTTTTTCTTAATTAAGATTAAATTTGTCGATAAATTCAAAATTTCGCTAAAATATCTACCTTTTTACGATAATTAAAGGCACCTAAAAAATTTCAACTGGCTAGAGTTTTTTCAATTTTAAAATTTGTCAGTAGTGTAGGAAAAATCAGCTGATCTCGAAGAGGCACTGAAAGTTTAAACAATGTTGTCAAACAAGTCACAGGTCTCCCAAAAATCCCAGAAAATACTTTGAAATGAAAAACATTTAGGGAAACAAACTTCTGATAAAACGTGGCAACATAGGAGAGTTGCTACAAGATCGTATTGGTCAATCCCGAGTAGTTAGGAAGTAGGGTACGTTCATGGAAGTGACTCGATGAAATTAGGTTATCGATTTTTAACCGGCATCCTTCAAAGTATCCTTTCAGTACCTTTAAGCCAAAAGAGTAGCATAAAATTATGACGTTATTTTTTTAAATGCTACAAATTTACAAAAAAATTCTTTTTAAAACATGTTTTTTTCTGGGGTAGGGGTATTTCCAAAAATTACTTTTTTCGCAAATTTCTGAAATTAAAATTTTCTTTACTAAAGTGTTCTTCCTAAAGCCACTTGCATCTGCTATAAATTTAATGTGGGTTTCATAATTTAATCTTTCGATAAAGTAATTTAATAACATCTACGCCAGTGGATACAAAGTGTTAAAAAATTATTTCGATTTTTGTTGTTTATAAAAAAATTTGTTAATGACAAGTGTATTGTCAAAATATTCGGTCAAAAGAAGCTTTGGAAGCTGGGAAATTAAAATATAGGGAATTTAAATTAAGGAGCACAGTGTTGCAATTCAGCTTAAACAGGTGATGAAAATGGGTTCTAGATTTAATTTGGCAAAGAATATTTACATAAATAACTTGATTAGTTATTAAATTTCACGAAAAATATAAGGCATCATTATCTAACAACCTAAATAACACAAAGCAGGATAATAGTCAGTGTTTCGAGAAACTTTATATATAGCCATAAAGCGTAAGTTCTTTGTTATTTAGTCATTAACTGCAGTAAACCAAGACTTCACACGTTTTGCTTCATTGCTGATTTTTTAACAAACAGTTAAGTTTTAGGTAAAGTGCCCACTGGCGGTCTTTAAAAAAGTACTTTTGTCTTAAAATTTTAGAATCTGCAAAGCTCAATTTGTGTGCCAAATATCAACTGGATTGGTTAAAAAATAAATGCAATATGGCGAAAAAACCAAAATAAAACTTGAACTTTGACGGCTTGTAACTCGAAAACGAATGACATTTTGAAAAAAATATATATAAAGCTCTACCTTTATTTTGTCAAGTAGAATCACCGCCTTAAGTTACGTGATCGATTTTTGAATCACCCTGTATAACCTACCTACATAATTAAAATTTACACTTATTCTTTGGATTTCAATGACCATATTTTAAAAACTAACTTTATAGAAACCTGTTAATTTAAATCATCGTGTTAAATTAAAGCAGTTTAACCCGTTAGCTGTCTTATCTGATTTAAAAGTTAAATACTTAAGAATTCCTTCCATATTATTAATATACCTTTTCCTAACGTAACCCTAAAGAAAGACTGAACTGACAACTAACAAATAAGTTTGTTGGCACAACATTTAAGGTTATTTCGCTCTCCCCAAATATTTGTTTTAATAGTAAGAGGGCAGAAATCCCGCTGTATTGGACACGTTTATATTTTGAACCTTGCTGTTAAAAAAAAGTATTTAGAACTTTTGAAAATGTTCCACATAACTTGTATTACTCTTTTTGTATATAGCTCAGTACAGTAAAAATACAAAGAAAATGATAAATTGGGACATTTTTAAGTTATCTGGTTTACGCAGAAATACCCGACCTCGAACCGCCTAAAGTTGAGGATATGTCGCAACCTTATAAATATAAACTAACCTTGGTTTAAACCATCTTTTCTCCTGTTTTCCCAACGTTATCAAAGTACTGAAACATGCAGTTTTTTCATTTCACAGCACCTTTTTGGACAACGCGGTAATGCCACCACTAAGGGTATTTTTAAATAACTACTTGGAACCTAAGATTTAACGAATAAATATTTTTCTCTCCAGTGTATAAACTTTAATATTTTAAGCTAGATTTCGTTTTTAGGTCCTTTATAAAGATTCGGGACTTTTTTATTTTCCAACAACGTTATTCCAATGTTAACATAAAATAAAGCCACACAATTACGTGCTTAATAAAACATACTATTTCTAAAATAGCATGTCGCATTGAACATATTAAAGCAGACCGTAAATATTTTATATCTCCAATAAAAAATCGTAAGCCCGAGGGCATAAAAATGTATAGGCATTCTAAAAGGTCTATAAAAATCTTACAAGGCCCCAGTTAGGCTTAGAGTTTTACGAACTTTTATTGGATGCTAAATGATCAATGGTTTATAAGAAGAATAATTAGGTAAAAATAATATACAGGGTGTTCTGTAGCTAATGTTATACAGAGAAAAACAGTAAGTAAACGCTGTAAGAACCGTATTAGAGATATTTGCGATCAGTTTTTTTTAATGCACCCAAAAACTATTGGGAGTTTTTATTTTTTACTGTTTAATAAGATTATAGCCAATACGTGGTACTAAAAAGTAACAAATAATTACTTTAAATAAGAAAGGTAAATCATAGGCCAATATATTATGTGCAAAAATATAATAATGAAAATCATACCTTTCAAGAGGTTTATATTTTCCCCGTATACTCACAGCTTAAGTTTTCCTGGATAATGCAAACAGGACTTACCTGAAAAAAGAAACATAATTAAAATATTGCTGAAAACACATTTAAAAAATTAAAGAGCCCTTAAAATTCGGGGCAAAGATTTTTGCATTAAATATACTGGCTGTCTCATAAAATGTTAACCTTGCGGTATATTAAGAGATAAAAGAAACAAAAAACAAATTTAAAAAACCTAACGTACCCCTATACGTACCCTAATGCTCTTGCGCAGAAGCAATACGTTATACTCTATTTTTTGCAAGAGATAGCAATAAAAATGTCTTGAGACGGTTAGAAGGTGGAAGATAGGCGCACCAGTCTCTGTGCAAAGAATAGGTAGAAATACACCGAATTGCGTTAAATAAGGATTATAAATTTTATATATATTTTAGTATCTTTCCGTATGTGCAACTGAGTGGTTATAAATTGTTAGAGTATTGTTCAAAGTATTACAGTATTGTAAAAATGGCTTCTCCGCAGAAACGCGCATGTCTCGGCCATTTAACTGTAAACGAAAAGCAGATTGTTAAAAACGTATTCGATTATACAGGGTGCGGCAGAATGGACTCCCACATTTGGGTAGCAAATAAAAGTCTACTATGAAATATGAAGCTAAACTTTTTATTATTTTCAAAAGAGCACACTTTAAGGTTTTTGTAACTATGTTTTCAAAATTATATCGTGTAAGTGACGGCCGTTAGCAGTGACACACATGCGAAGGCGTTCCTAGAAGTTCCGCATCACTTTTATCACCATGTCTTGAGGAATAGCAGCAGTTTCATCTCGGATCGCTGTCTTGATTTAGGAAAGTCAAGAACCAGTTGCCCTTAAGTTAGCAACTCATTTAAAAATTGTTTTCCGGTCTGGAACAGAGGCATTAGGAGGCAGGAAGCGCGTACAAAATGCTCTTTAAACTAGAGTTGTTGCAGCTAGTAAAAAGTGAAGTCGCCACAAAAAAGCTAAGTACACACGTTTTGTAATTGATGAAATAGCTAAGAAACAAAATATAACTGTATATCGGCTGCCACCTTATCACTGCAGAACTAAACCCCATAGAACTTATATGGGCACAAGTGAAAGGTGAAGTAGCCAGAAATAATACTACGTTTAAACTAGTAGATATAAAAAAACTATTTCAAATTGCCATATCCAATGCTTCCCCAGAAAACTGGAAAAAATGTGTCGAACATGTATTAGAAGTAGAAAATAAAATTTGGTCTTTGGATATAATAGTAGATACAACTGTTGAACCTCTAATTATACAAGTAGACTCATATGACTCAAGTAGTGATAGTATGTCAGATATGGAAGAATGTGAATAACTAGATGTAGATTATGTAGCATATTTAATTAGGTATAGATTATATTTTAAATAATTATTTTTTGACTATGCATTTTTAATGTGTATTATTTTCTTAATAAAATGGTTATTATTAACTATAATTATACCAACTGTACAATATTGATATACTATAAATTTTAAAATAATTTTTTTACACATATAAAAGAAACAAGATTTTCATTTTACCTAAACTGTTTAAAAAGGGTAAGTTCCCAAAAATAAACTCAAGCGCACCGCCACTGTCAAGGTTTTTATCACATTATTCCCACGTAAATACGGGTAAACATCTGTTATTCCTTTGTATTTGACCCAAGAGGTTGACGAATATTAGAGCGGAGTCTGCCGGCCTAAAATTATGATGCCTTATCAGTACATTACAGGTAGAATTGAAGAAAAATATTTATACTGGACTAACACAGAAAGCGAATTGCCATAAAATTAAATGATTTATTACTATCTCTTGCAACGAAACAGGGTATAGTTTTAATGTGTTACGTTAAACTTATCAATATAGCACACGTATTCGTATCGCGATCGGTAACAAATCCTGAATTTGGTACGTCGAAATTAAAAAAGAATTCAAACCCATAAAATTTGAATGAATAATTGACAAGTGAGTAAAAAGTTAAAAGTAAAAAGCATTGGATCCAAAATTGCATCCATCGTTCAATTAAACACGTAATAAAGGGCAGTTGAACTACAGTAATAACGAAAAAACCGTTAAAAAAAACTGAGCTAGGTGTCAACTGTTAGGTAAGGGAACAAAATTGGTTTAGGTGGTCGCATAAAGAATTTTAAATTACGGTACGTAAGTATGATTTTAAGCCGTGCTTTAACCTTTTTTGATCGCCGACGTATTGTCTCTCGTTGCGTAAACGAATAGGTATAAGTGTGTCTATTTATGGTGTCGCTTTTTGTCTCTAAAAGCCATTTAATTCTAAACACGCCATTACGTTGCCTTGTCAGAGATTTCTAAAATCTGTTATAAATGATGTACAAGAATCTAGTACACCATTTTCGTGAAAACTCAGGAAACATTATCTAATAAATACAATTTTCACCACACATTTCGTGTAGGAAACGAGTCTGTTGTTTTCCTGTTGTAACTAATCTGATAGTTGTTAGAATCTAAGTAGGTACTAAGGGGCTTATAACTTATTGTGTTGCCTTAAGATAGGAAACTAAAACTTTATTACAAGATAAGAGAAATCCGTCTTTGTAAAATTCACTTATTACCGAAGATAATGTGTTATTTGGTTTCTACAACCCTAAATTAGAATATAGGGTATCTGTAAAAGGTAAAATAAAACGATTTAGCCCAATTTACCTTTGTCAAAAAGTTTATCGTTTGCGAGACACAAAGTGTTAAAGTTTTCATGTTATTTTAGCTATTTTTAACTAATTTTTTAATAATTTTTTACAAAAATAAAGTACGTAGAATGTAATAAAAACACACAAATTTTACTTCGTTATTTTGTCACATATTTTATATTGCTTTTTTGCGTTACTGCAGTTTCGAAATACTATGTCATTTTCAAACGACTTTTTAAAGTGAATGAATTACAAGAAAGTGCATAAATTTATACCTTATACCGTAAATTTAACATCTGGTTTATCCTTTACAATTGTTAGGTCCTATCTCTATTGTTACAAGTATACTGCTATAATAAACTTTTTACAGTTAGTCGAAAATATTAAATAATTGGGAATTTTTATGTCTGTTTGCAGATTAAGAAGATTTACATTACTATTTTTATTGTGTTTATAAATTTCTATGTTCTCTAATATATCTAATTTTTTACTTTTTTGTTCTAAGTGTAAAATTTTTATACTATCTATATTAGGGAAAGAATGACCAGAGTCTAGAAAATGGTTTGAAAAATTTGAATTTCTTTTGCCTAATCTAAATAATGCGTAGTGTTCTTTAAATCTTTTTTCGAAGCTTCGGCCTGTTTGTCCTATGTAGCAACTATTGCACTCTGAACATTCTAGCTTATAAACTCCAGATTTTTTATGTTTATTAATCTTGTCTTTTACGTTAAAAAGGTGGTTGGATAATTTTTGCGATGGTTTAAATGCTATTTTCATAATATTTTTTCTTAACTGTATCTTTTGTCAGATATAGGCCCAAAATATGTAAGGGTTGTGTATTTTTGTCCGAGTTGGATGCTTTTATTTTTGGGTATATTTTACTTATGGTATTTAATTTCTGTTTTTTGTTAATTAGGTTATTAATGTGTTTAATTTTGTAGCCGTTATTTATGGCAATCGATCTGATGGTATTTAGTTCTTTGTTTAATTTGTCTTGTTCTAGTGGGATGGCAAAGGCTCGGTGAACCATAGATCTATATGCTGAAAATTTGTGGCTATTTGGGTGATTAGAGTTACTAGGAATGGTTGTATCTGAAAATGTTGGTTTTCTATAAATATCAAATTTCAATTTATTATCAAATTTTGTTATGCTTATATCTAAGAAATTAATACAGTTATTTTCTTCTTTTTCTACTGTAAATTTTATTTTTGGATGAATGGAATTTAGGTGGTTTAATGTAAGTTGTAACTCTTCATCAGTTCCGGTAAAGCAAACAAGGATATCATCCATGTATCTATACCAAAAATGTATGTGTTTAGCAAAAGGTGTATTTAAAAAATTTTCTTCAAGTTTTGACATAAATATTTCAGCAAGTAACGGGCTAAGGGGTGATCCCATTGCTAGACCATCATTTTGTTTATAAAATTTGTTATTAAACTGAAAGTAACTACCGTTAATGCAGAGTTTAAGTAATTCTAAAATTTCTTGATGTTAATATTTTTTTTTTTCTTTTTTTTCCGAAAAGCATTTCATCTATAATATCTATACAATCTTGGTTTGGGATATTCGGAAACATATTTGTGACATCAAATGACATTAACGTGGAATTATTTAAAAGTGTTTTAGTTTTAAGGTGATTGGTTAATTCTATGGAATTTTTACTGAGAATTTTGGCGTAAATTGTAAGACTTCCCTGATAATGTTATTAAGTTTTTCTGCTACTTTTTGTAAAGGAGTGTTTACATAGGAAACAACCGGTCTTATTGGTTCCCCATTTTTATGTATTTTTATTAGGCCATATAAAATTGGGGGATGGATTTTTATTTATTGAGAAATACTTTTCTTTTTCATTTAAAATGCCCTGAATATCTTTAATTGTGTCTTTTAATAGTTTTGAGTTTTTTCGGTGGGGTCGTTTGGTAGTTGAGTAGGTTGTTCTTTTCTAGGAAGTCGTTTATTTTACTTATGTATTGTTCATTTTTAAAATTACTATAGAATTGCCTTTATCTGCTTTTGTGATTGAAAGATTATCCGTTTGACTTTTGTGATTGAAAGATTATCCGTTTGGATTTTTCTTTACTACTACTCAATAGATTCTTTAAAAATAAAGTATTTTAGGGTAAGGAATCGAAATTTCCTAACGTTTTTTTTGTTTATTATAGAGTAAGTCACTTGCAGTCCTTTGCCAATATTTAAATTGTCATAACTTTTTGCTTCGGTATTTTATGGCTTAAGGAAAATATTTGGATTTCCTTTCATTTTTGTACAAAACAGGTATACCTAGTAAATATCGTTACAAGCAACTTGATGAGATCTTTTAGATTAAACGTTTTATTTCATACAAAATGTTCCATTGTTCTTTAAGCTTTATCTAAACCATTGGGCTGTCCCAAAAAAGTCTGTACAAAATGCTATCACCAATTCTTTGGGCTAAAATACAACGACCTAATGCAATATACCTTAGTCGAAAAATTGATCGTTTGCAAAATACAAGGTATCAACGTTTTCATTTTATTATTTTTTTACGTTAACACCCTGTATCTCTTAAACAATCAACTTTTCAACTAAAAGTCAATTGCGTTTAATTGTTTTTATTTTGGGGCAAGACATTTATAGCAGCACTTTGTACTGCCCCTTCAAAAAAGCTCGGAGGGGCCTAAATAAAAGGCAAATGGGTAAAAACAAAAATTTGTGAGAAATAAAACTTTTACCCTAAATTATTTCAAAAACGTTTGCTTATGGTGGTATTAACTAAAACTTATTTCTTTGAAAAAAAAAGAGTAGAACTTTTTCGCTAGAGCAATACCAGACAGAGACAAAAAGTGGCATTTTAAACATAGACCTTAGACCCTAAAATAGGGCCGGGATAGCCCATGCACTGAAGCCGCTTGGCTTATTGTGCGCCCTGTCTTTTACTTCTGGGTGATGTCACCCAGACGGGACCTACAACTTAACGTGGGTTCCGAACCACGGTCCTATGCGCGACAACTTAAGACCTCGTCCCCACCCAGGGGGACCAATGAACCTACCAACTGAGTGGGGTTCGCATGTCTACGGTTGCGCAGGACACGGCAAAGTGTGTTCCGGCGCCTTAGTCCTTGCTGGCTATTAGCGTCGATACATTTTGCACTTTGTCCGTCTTGTTGAGCTAACCACTTAATTTCTGACCTTGGGTGCCGGCAGGATTCGAGACCCACCTCACGTCGGTTGTGCGCTCAACGACCTGGCACCTTACACGCTAGGTCAAACACCCGACTTTAAACATAAGTAAAGGTTTGCAGGTGACTTCTTCTATATTTAAGCAACAAATTAATGAGCAGATTTTGATTTTCCAGTCTGGAAAACCTTCAACACAAAGTTTTGTAAAAAAAATTTTAATCAAAAAAAAAATAACTTTAATAAAAAATTTTGACACCCTATATCTAGCAAAGAAGTGACATTTTTTGACCAACGTTAGTTGCGTTAGATCATTGCATGTTATTCAAAGGCATTTTTAGTAGTATTTTGTACAGGCTTCTTAGACACACTCTGGAATTACGCGGTAAGCCTAAAAAAATCACACATACCCTACGAAACTACAAAAAACATCTTAAATATTTTTTAAATATGGAAATTATATTGTTTTTTGTTTTCTGTTACCTCGAATTAGCATTTTTAGGTGGTTACACCCTAAGATTTTTAATTAAAACATTTGCAACTTCAAAAAGAAATTGGAGATATGCTCTATATTGGTTAGGCGGATTCATTTATTGGATGGTCTTCTTGTTGAGTACACGCCTGGAAAGAATGGGACCGCTTCGGTCCTGGTCCCGGGGTATACGGGCTGACCCTGTTCAGCCCTATTGACCCCTATGAACTGGCCGATCGCCTGAAACAAAATAAAAGAAAAACCCCCAAAAAACCCAAAAAATTCTAATTAAAAAACGACGTTTCGGTGGCAAGTCTGCCACCGTTGTCAAGTTAAAAAATTAAGTTAAAAAATAAAAATAAAATATTAACTAATATTTAAATTAGAAATGATTAAAATTTAGATTATTTTTATATCTCAAACTGAAAATAGTTTGACATATGTGTCATGAGTGACATAAGTAACCGGTGTATTTATTATTTGTAGGACAAAAAAGGTAATAAGTTAGTTGATTTTTAGTTTTCCTGAAGATACTTCAGTATCGAGCAAAGGCAACCAAGTGTTATTTAAATTAACTGAAATTGATGCTACACAATTATCTTTATTTAATAATATATACGCACTTTCTTTGATTTTGCGTTTTTAGAACAAGTTTCCTTTGCTAAAATACTCGAAGCATCCCAGTTTATTCTATGATTGTTATCAAATGCGTGTTGGCAGATTTTTGATTTATGAAATTCTGTGTTTTTAATGTATGATCTGTGTTCTTTTATGCGTTTAGCTAATGGTCTACAAGTTTCACCTATATAAAACTTATCGCATTCGCAAGGTATTTTATAAATGACATTTTTGTATTTTCATTTAAGTTGTATGGTTTTGTTTTTGTTAAATGAGATCTAATGGTGTTTTGTGTTTTAAAGATTGTGCGAATATTAAATTTATTTCCTATTCGTTGAATTTTATTTGATAGTCCAGGAATGTATGGTAAAAATAAATTTGTAATAGGTCTATTTTGATTTTGTCTTATATTTGGATTTTCAAATTCAAGAAAACAATTATTTATAAAATCTTGATTGATCAACGAATAGGAAATAAATTTAATATTCGCAAAATCTTTAAAACACAAAACACCATTAGATCTCATTTAACAAAAACAAAACCATACAACTTAAATGAAAATACAAAAATGTCATTAATAAAATACCTTGCGAATGCGATAAGTTTTATATAGGTGAAACTTGTAGACCATTAGCTAAACGCATAAAAGAACACAGATCATACATTAAAAACACAGAATTTCATAAATCAAAAATCTGCCAACACGCATTTGATAACAATCATAGAATAAACTGGGATGCTTCGAGTATTTTAGCAAAGGAAACTTGTTCTAAAAACGCAAAATCAAAGAAAGTGCGTATATATTATTAAATAAAGATAATTGTGTAGCATCAATTTCAGTTAATTTAAATAACACTTGGTTGCCTTTGCTCGATACTGAAGTATCTTCAGGAAAACTAAAAATCAACTAACTTATTACCTTTTTGTCCTACAAATAATAAATACACCGGTTACTTATGTCACTCATAACACATATGTCAAACTATTTTCAGTTTGAGATATAAAAATAATCTAAATTTTAATAATTTCTAATTTAAATATTAGTTAATATTTTATTTTTATTTTTAACTTAATTTTTAACTTGACAACGGTGGCAGACTTGCCACCGAAACGTCGTTTTTAATTAGAATTTTGTTTTGGGGGTTTTTCTTTTATTTTGTTTCAGGCGATCGGCCAGTTCATAGGGTCAATAGGGCTGAACAGGGTCAGCCTCGTATACCCGGGACCAGGACCGAAGCGGTCCCATTCTTTCCAGGCGTGTACTCAACAAGAAGACCATTCAAAAAGAAAAACTTTATGAGAACTTAAATTCAGATACCAACACTTTTTAACCAGCCCTACTACTACTACAAATTTAACTTGTTTAAATTCATCCTCACGTCAGTTGTAAATGCCAAATATATCCCTTTCCAACTTAAACAATATATTAGTAATTTGCAAGTCTAAATTCACAAAAGCAAAACCCCAAAGTTTACTTTTAGCAAACGTACGATCTCCACAACCGTTGGCATAAATTTTCAAAAGGAAGGAGTGGCTCTTGCTGCGACCCAACGGATAATTGTTTAATTCTCCCGATAACTTACTGCGGCTAATCCTGATATCGTTAGACGTCCGCTAAAATTAGATAACTCCATTATGAATTTCTCGTCTCTTGACACTCCGTGACAAACGCCTGAATGTATTCTGAAGTCGGTGGGTTGAAATTAAATTATGTATTTAAAAGGGCTCAAATCTAAAATATCTTATCTGCTTTTTGTCCCATTTTTTAGCACCCCAGTCATCTTAGTCAAATTAAAGGGTCAATCTTGAAAACTCACGGAATAAGCTATATATCTGTACATACCTTTATTTTGGTACAAAAATACTCTCCTAAAAGTCCCCTATGATATCGTGTAAGGAACTCGAAATATGACAGGTCAAATGTCAAAAAAATCAGTTTTTTGCGAATATCTTGTTTTCCTTTACTTTAAGTTGCATAAATATTTATTATAAAAGTTGTAGAACACAAAATTCTTTACAAATTTTATTCTTAGCATTTTTTGTCAGACTAGCGGATTCGATAATAGAGGGCGCAGAGTTTAAAGCACTTTACTGTATGTACATACGTTAGCACGCAATCAATCGTGATATATAGCAAATACTTAAGTACTTCCATGGCTTTTGCTTCGAAGAATTGTCCAGTATAGTTCCTCCACTTACGGTTCCCAACAGAGAAACTCGTGGTTCTGCGCATATGCATCCCCATACGGTCCAACTGGACAGGCCCCGAACTTCCCACTTTGTTCTTTTTTTTATCCCTAGAGTTTCTAGAATGTGGAACCTGCTGCTCACGGAGGTCTTTCCCTTCCCCCAAATCTTCAAGTATTTAAGTCCCGTGTCAACAAACTCCCTCTTACCTCGCTTAAGACACCCACGGTACGTTAGTATTTAGGCTTTTAGCCTTCGTAGTTTGTCCAAAAGATAAAAAAAAGATGACATATTAGAGTAAAATTACGATTAATTGCATGTTAATGTATGTATATACAGTAAAATGCTTTATACTCTGCGCCCTCTATTACCGGATCCGTTGGTCTGACAGAAAAATGCTAGGAATAAAATTTGTAAAGAATTTTGTGTTCAACAACTTTTATAATAAATATAAATGCAATTAAAAGTAAAAGAAACAAGTTATTTGCAAAAAAGTTATTTTTTGACATTGACCTGTCATATTTTGAGTTCCTTACACGGTATCATACAGAGTCGGTCTATATAGGGTCGCGACATTCGGCCATATTGCTTTGATGTGTGATGATGTCACATCTCCCATTTTTCAGCCATATTGTTCAGTGCCAGAGATATACAGTTTATTATATTATGAGAACAACGGTTTACACAACATATTTTAATTAATATTTAGTTGCAAATTCTTTTACTTTAAAATAAAAACATTGGAATTACATCTTTCAACAAATATCACTTTTAAAGCAATGCAAAATAAAATGCGCAAATTCTAGACGCCACTGGATTGATCATCAGCTTTGATTTTACCCAGTTTTGCAAACTTTTCTCCGTGTGGGGTGCCTTTCCTTGCGTCCCCGACCTCGAACCACCTAAAAGTTAAGGGATGTGTCGCAACCTATTTTCAGCATAAATATAAACTAACCTTGGATATCGTTAAGGATTTTTAGGAGAGTATTCCGAGATTGACCCATAAAATTGGACTAAGATGACTGGGGTAAAAACTTGAAAATAAAATATATTAAAAAATATGTTAAACGGTTTTATTTCAATAAAAATTATGTAATTTATGTATTAAAGGATAAAAATAATTCGGTAAATTCTAGCTACCAGATCGAACCAATCTTCTCATCAATATGGAGTATTGATTAAACAAATAATAAAATCGTTGATTAGTTCTGGTTAGTAGTTATAGCGAGGCATTAAATTAACCTAATAGAATAAGAAGTAATAATTAACAACAAAACTAAAAACTTAAAAATAAATTAGGTAAAAAACCTATTCCGGTTTTATTGTACTAAAAGCTAAAAAAATAATTCAGTTAGTCCCAGCTACCAGATCAAACCAATCTTCTCATCAATCTGTGGTATTGATTAGACAAAAATAAGATCGTTGAGCACGTTATTTTTTTTCGTTTGCTCTAGATACGCTACGCCCAACGATTTTATTTATCTGATCAATACCCCAGACTGATAAAATTGGTGCGATCTGGTAGGTAGGACTTACCGAATTGTTTTTTAGCTTTAAGTAGAATAAAATACTGGATTGATCATCAGCTTTGATTTTACCCAGTCTTGCAAACTTTTCTTCGTGGGTGCCTTCCCTGCGTCCCCGACCCGAACCACCTAAAAGTTAAGGATGTGTCGCAACCTATTTTCAGCATAAATATAAACTAACCTTGGGTATCGTTAAGGATTTTAGGAGAGTATTCCGAGATTGACCCTTAAATTTGACTAAGAATGACTGGGGTAAAAACTTGAAAATAAAATATATTAAAAATATGTTAAACAGTTTTATTTCAATAAAAATTATGTAATTTATGTATTAAAGAATAAAAATAATTCGGTAAGTCCTAGCTACCAGATCGAACTAATCTTCTCATCAATATGGAGTATTGATTAAACAAATAATAAAATCGTTGATTAGTTCTGGTTAGTAGTTATAGCGAGACATTAAATTAACCTAATAGAATAAGAAGTAATAATTAACAACAAAACTAAAAACTTAAAAATAAATTAGGTAAAAAAGCTATTCGGTTTTATTGTACTAAAAGCTAAAAAATAATTCAGTTAGTCCCAGCTACCAGATCAAACCATACTTCTCATCAATCTGTGGTATTGATTAGACAAACAATAAGATCGTTGGGCAGGTTATTTTTTTCGTTTACTCTAGATACGCTACGCCCAACGATTTTATTTATCTGATCAATACCCCAGACTGATAAAATTGGTGCGATCTGGTAGGTAGGACTTACCGAATTGTTTTTTAGCTTTAAGTAGAATAAAATCGTTTTAAATATATTTTTTTTAAATAATTTAGTTATAAATAATTATGTTAATGATTGGTGTAGTGCCATATGGCCAAACGCAGTTTTGTGGGAGTGAAGAATTATACAAAATAACTTTTTAGGCTACTCTGTATTTACCTTTCGATTAAGAAATACAGAGTGGTAATTTTTTTTCATGTTTACCCCTCCGTGTGTCAGTCTTTTATACAGGGTGATTCAAAATCGATCACGAAACTTAAAGGGGTGATTCTACTTGCCAAATAAGGGTAGAGTTTTATATAATTTTTTGTCAAAATGTCATTCGTTTTCGAGTTACAAGCTGTCAAAGTTCAATTTTTATTTTGGTGTTTTCGCCATATTGCATTTATTTTTAACCAATCCAGTTGATATTTGGCACACAAATTGAGCTTTGTACATTTGCACATTTTTAAACTACGGTGTGTTAAATATTAAAAATAAAAAAATATTATATCTTTAAAAGAGACCAAAAAGAAGGGGTAATGAAAATAATTTAGTTTGCCGTCCCTAAACAATTGCTAAGAAATAATAAAAGATGAGAAATTCTTTATGGGAATGCCTAATTTAAAAGAGATTGGGAAAAGCCGCTGTCAATTATCAGATAAGTTACGGATTTAAACCATTCTGTAACAGGAGTGAACACAAGTCACAGATTAATTATTAAAATCTACAAAGTAAATGACTCAATTATTAAATGGAGTGGTAGAAATTTCTAAGCGGTATAAATTTTTAGATTGAATTTTACCTAAAAACAAATAAAGTGTAAAGCCAGCGTAACCAGTTTATATTATCGAAATAAACTTCAGTCTTTTCCGACTTTCGGTTTATTATTTGTTGCTGTTTTTGCAGTTAGATTAACGATTTTGTGAGCGGCCACAAATTCTTAAATTAAGTTTCACTTGAAAAAATCAACTGTAAAGCTAGAGTGAGCTAGGATTATATCATCAAACCAAACTTTAACTCTTTTCGGTTTCTAATATCTAAGATTGAGTTTTAAATTTGTTGCTGGCTCTTTAAAGCTAGATAAATGATTTTCTAGGCAGAAACAAATGCTAAGATTCAGTTTTTAATTTGTTGCTGGCTCTTTACAGTTAGATAAATGATTTTCCAGGCAGAAACAAATTCTAAGATTAAGTTTTTAATTTGTTGCTGGCTCTTTATAGTTAAATAAATGATTTTCTAGGCAGAAACAAATTCCAAGATTGAGTTTTTAATCTTTTGCTGGCTCTTGACAAATAGATAAACGATTTTCTATGCAGAAACAAATTCTAAGATTAAGTTTTTAATTTGTTGCTGGCTTTTTACAAATAAATATACGATTTTCCAGTCAAACACAAATTCTAAACTTAGGTTTTATTTTGTTGCTGGCTTTTTACAAATAAACGAATTTCTAGACAAAAAATAGGATTGAGTTTTTAATTTGTTCCTCGATTTTACAGTTGGAATAACAAACATGTTTTGACATTTAATGTCAAAGTTTTCAGAATATCCAAGAAAAACATAAAAATTTTGAATTTTAAACCTAAATAATAGTAAGTTTTTATTTTTATTATTTTTATTCCATTTGTCTTGACAACAGTGGCAGATTTGCCACCGAAACGTCGATTTTTAATTATTTTTTTACTTGTTTAATTTTTTTGGTTTTTTAGTACTTTAATTTTATTTTGGCGTGTACCCAAATAAATACCATCCATTAAATGAATCCGCCAAACTAGAGAACATATCTTCAATATGTGATTTACCATAGGGGAAATCTCAGGAGTTTGCCAGGCTCCATGTCACCTTTGTTGACAGAAATTTAGATGTCACCAGTTAAGGGTTAATTTTGTTTTCAGGATCCCATAAGCGAGTTCTACCGCTCCCTCTGCAGCGCCAAAAGACCATCAATGGCTGCCTACTTAGCAGGGGTGCCTAATCCTAAAGCAGTAGTGGAAAAACCATTTTTGCTTAGCGATGGAAAAGTGCTTTTGTCAGCGGCCTTGGATAAAGGAATTTATTCGCATGGAGAAGATATCAGGGTATCGGTCCAGATAAGAAATAACAGCAACAAGACGATAAGAAGAATAAAGGTAGGTTAAATTTTTATAAATGGCTTTCCAACGAAAGTTAAATAGTGCTTATATCTACCTTTCAATATATCAATACTTTCAAGTCTTTGAAAGTCTTCTAAAAATGTTTATCTAGCTGGTAGCCTTCGATCAGAAAAACAGGACCACACTCATCCTAATTTAATTTGTAATTTGGAATTTCCCAAACGTAAAATCCAGGTAAAATTGACGCCGTCAGCCGCTCAAATCCAATCTCCCATCTACGGTCGACTGTTATCTGGTATAGTTATTTGGTATCTGGTGTTTCATTTGTGCGTTGTGAGTAATTCTTGGTGTTTTTTAACTTTTGTTTAATTTAAGTTTTGCATAACCAAAACTAAATAATGAGTAAGTAGCAAATTTTCTGTTTTAAATAATACTCTTTATTGCCATGCAGTCAATTTTTTACAGATCAATAAATCCATTATTTTTGAAATAGTCATGGTTTTGGGTTAATTTTTTTAAAAGGGAAAAATTGTATTTAAGGATTATAGAAAAATATACATGACGTTCCATTTAAAATAACAAACTTGCCCTATATACGAAAATTGGCCGTTTTCGTAAGAAATAAATGTCACAACCAAATGGCAAGGTTATAAAAAGAAACATTAAAAAATCTAAGGCTTTCTGCGAACATGCACACATTTTAATAATTTTATTTGTTCTAAAATTATTCGCGGTTGAAATATGGTCGGACACCCTGTATTAGCATTTCACTGATGCATTTATAACCACACAAAATAAAATATGGCAGTTTAATCAAAATAATTTGACATACTTTCAAGTTATAACACGTAGCTATAAGCAATTTCGTCGACAATATCACGAAGTGGCGTATCTCAAAAAGTAGAAAAATTGACTAGAGCTGATGTAATTACTTAAAAAAGTTGCTTCTTAAAATTACAAATTGGCATACGTTAGATTTTGATATCTTTAAAAGTTATAGAAATATAATACTAAGCCATTATGGGTCCATTACCAATTTTAATATTTGTATTTCGCGTTTTTTTTTGTGGTTTCAATTACAAATACATATGAGGTCAGTTTAGCCCTAACCCCAAAAATAAACAATTTCAATGGCATCACACGCCAAATTTAACTAAACTACAACTGCTACGGCAACGGGAGCGAAATATCAGTTTATGAATTGAGATTTATTCCTTAAACAAGTTACACCAAAACTAATTGCTTTTATGATAAAATACCAACCATTCAGTTCTGTTGTGTCAAGGTAGTGTTAAGATGGAAGATAATAATGCGGAAAAAAATCGTGCAGGTTTGAGGTTGAGTCAAAGTGGGTCCTCATGAATCAAAAATAAGATATTTTAGCAAAAAACGGAATTTAAATTGAGATCAGTGCTTCTAAGCACTCCCGTTTGCTAAATTTCAATAAAATCAGAGATACGACCGAAAAATAAAAAATTATACAACAAAAAATAGTCCCCAATATAAAACCAGTTAACTTTTAGGGACTGCTATGAAATATCAATACAGACTTAAAATAAAATATTTAAATAGGTATACCTAGAAACAAAATTACTTGGTATATTTTCTTATAAATGAATCATATACAAAATGTTAAACCCGGTCCTGTTGTTTGTTTTTCGCTAGTCAGAAATTTTTACTGCGCATGCCCACAAGGGGACTGCGCAGTGCCTAAGTAGGGGTTATTATGATTTTCGCTGCAATCATCCATATTTATTTTTCAGATCATTGGTAAATACACCTAGCTTCTTTTATAATTACAATGATCCTTTTAATAAATAAAAGCATATCGTGATGCGCGTACCAAAAACATCTCTTCGCATCAAAATGCAAGCATTGATACAGTACATACTGAAAATTAGATGTAATTTTAATTCGAGTAAACATTTCTGGCATTAAGCCATGCCAGAATCTATCAAATAATTTTTATTGATGGATGTAGGTATTTATTTTTCGTCTACCAATACGATGTCAGTCGGGTCAGGCAGAGTACGACATTGCCCAATTATGTCAGCGATTTTGTTTGTCTGTTTTTCTTCGGAAAATTGTATTTAATAAGGAAGGATAATATTTTTCAGAGACAGTTGATTAAAAAATAGAATATATTTATTAATTCTACGCTATTAGACATATGATTATAAATTATTAAGATGCGAAATTAATTTATTTTATGACTAACAAAAATAAGTTCAGCATTTTTTCTCCGAGGTGGCTGATTTTCGGATATAGGTTATAAGGACCTTTTTTGCTAAGAATTATGCAGAATCACCTCTTAAAGTTACGGACATTATTTTCCTATAGGTAAGTATTTGTTAAATTTTGTTTAAGAAAGAAAAGTAAAACAAAATACTAAAACGGGTCAAAAGCTGCTCGTCTATGTTCAAATATTTGATTTAGAAATTATAGCAAGCGCCAGTGCAGCGACATCTTTGGCTTTAAAAGAGGAAGAATTGAGAAAATTACGACAGCGAAAACAATGTCAGAAATTTCCATTACGGAACTATAAATATTTGAACGTGTAAATGGAACTCATAAATTTTTACGGGTTTGTATCTTTCGCGAGTTCCTTCTGTTCTTTAGTGCAGAATAACATTGACAATAAATTTCAATTTTATGCAAAACTTTTACACGGCTATTTTTCAATTAATTAAAGGTCTGTATTTTGGATTGTTATCATAAAAACTAAAAATATTTCTAAATATTTTTTAAAACAAAAAAGATTAAATTTATTATTTATGTTTTATTCATCTATTATTGATCTGTAATAACTTAGAAACGGAATATGTTATGGTAGCAATAATACCTGCTATCACACCTAGGGCATTATAAGCGGGCATTACCCGCTTATAATGCCCTAATGCACTAATATGGAAATTTTATTGCTTATCCAATTTTATTTCTCTCACAATAAAGATCAAGTTTATACAAAACATATTTTTTTTAAACAATACTAAAAATTAAACTTTATTTCCAAAATAAAAATTACAATTTTGAAATGTCCCGGAAAATAAAGCTGATCCCACTATAGAATGGTCGGTGTTTTTTGTGATGGTAGCAGCGGTGGTAGCACTAACGCTATTTTGTATAGAAGAACAGATACAGATATGAGACGATGGTATTGCGAAATGTCTATATTTTCATAGACCATCAACGTAGACCTTAGGGTGGAATACTTGGTCCAGAGAGAGTTCGGACTGTATTTTTCCGACTAAAAATAATAAAGTTTGTTAAACATATGTATTAAAATAAAATTAATAACTTACCAGTTCCTGAAAATATGCCATTAAAACGGTTTCGGTTATTTGAAGAATTGCGTTCGCATCTTTCCAAAACCAAATATGCCATACTCCCGATCATACTGTTGCCTTGATTTAACTGGCAAAAGATTTTCGGTCGCTTTTATGGCCTTTTCTCTTGTATTTTGTGGAATTTTTTCCATTTTGAGCAAATCGTTAAATAAAAATGCCAACTGACTAACTGATAGAAACATCAAAGTCAAACTTAACACCAGTCATTATCTACTTACGTATACAGGTACAGGTGCAACTTCTTTTTATATTGCGAATAAATAATGTAATTAGTCATTGAAAAACTCTTTTTGGGTAAAACATAAAGCATTGTATGCACCACGGGCTTTACTGGACTATAATGCCCATCAGGTCAGAAATCTAGCCCTCGGGCTATTTCGACCTTCAGGGCATTATAGCCCTAGTAACGCCCTTGATACATAAATAGCTATTTTTAAATAGAAACATACTATGTGTCTCTAAAAGGTGCGGAATTAGTATATTTGCTAACTAGTGCGGAAAGTGCCGCTTTTCGGCACGCAATTCAGCTACGCGTCGTTCGGTCAAGAAGTTAAGTGCGGAAAAGGCATTTTCGGCACGTGTTAGAAACGCTATTTTCCTACGAGCGTATAACGAAAACATAAAAACTAAAATTTTATTTATTTGTTTTTATTTTAACACAATGCTACCCAATATCCTACCATAACAAAGCAAATAGTATATTACATTACAAGGGTGGAAAATAACTTATTTCACACGAGTAGGAATATTGTTGCACGAGGCGTCAGCCGAGTGCGACAAACCCACGCGTGTAAGAAAGCGATTTTCACACAAGTAATGTACACTATTTTTCCTACGACCCGACCACAAGTTAATCACCAAAAAAATAATAAAACTTGTCTGTCTTCACGAAAAAATAAGAAAACAATTGAAAACTTTGCATCACTAGGGTGATATATACTTTTCTTACTGCGATATATTATACTGTTTAAAAATATTTTTATATCAAAAATCACCCACCTAGTCGCTTTTTATTATTTAAGAATTAAAAGGTCCTCATTAAAAAATATTCTAATTGTATTGTAAATTCCATTAACAGCCTTATAACTCCAAATTTATTTTAAATAACAATGACAACGATGACAGCTTTATATTATACTTTGCAACACTAGTGTTGTAAAGTACTTTGCAACACTAGTGTGATTTAAGGCATTTTCTATGCATGAAAACAGTGTGCTATTTACTATTTTCACATGTGGTCGTAGGAAAATGTTCTTTTAATTATGAAGTACATGAAAATCCTTCATTGCGACCCACTAACATTTGGTTTAAAATTTATGTACTTTTCCGCACTAGTGTGGAAAAGTTACACTTTCCAAACTAAATTGCGTGCAAAAAGTGCTTTCACACACACACGCTAGTAGGAAAAAATGTTTTCATACGACCACATGTGAAAATAGCAAACAGCACACTGTTTTCATGCATAAAAATGCCTTATATCACACTAGTGTTGCAAAGTACATTACAACACTAGTGCTGCAAAGTATATAAAGCTCTCATCGCTGTCATATTGTCATTTAAAATAAATTTGGAATTATCAAGCTGTTAATTGGAATTACATTGAAAAAACGATAAAATATGTTTAAAGTGAGGAACTTTTAAATTCTAAAATGATGAAAGCTACTAGGTGGGTGATTTTCAATAGAAATGAAACAGTATATCATATCGCAGTGAGAAATAGTATATTACATAACAAGTGTCGAAAGTAATATATTTTACACGCATGTGAATGTTGTCGCACGAGGCGATAGCCGAGGTCGAGAATACCACGAGTGTAAAAACTACTTTTGGCACGAGTGATGTTACAATATTTTCCTACGACCAAAAAATATTTATACAGGGTGATTCAAAATCGATCACAAAACTTAAGGGGTGATTCTACTTAACAAAATAAGGGTAGAGCTTTATATAGTTTTTTTCAAAATGTCATTCGTGTTCGATTTACAAGCCGTCAAAATTCAATTTTTATTTTGGTTTTTCGCTATATTGCATTTATTTTTTAACCAATCCAGTTGATATTTGGCATACAAATCAAGCTTTTCAGATTCTAACATTTTAAAACAAAGTACTTTTTAAATACCGCCAGAGGACACTTTACCTAAAACTTAAACTTTATTTAAATCATAAGTCTTTTTATTATGACAGATATCGCAAAGCTAGGGGCGCCATTTTATAGACAATCAAAAACTTAAAAAATAAGGTAATCTTTATTAAAGTCGATAAACCAAGTTACTGGACACCCTGTATGTATGTAGGTAATTTGATTGAAATTGATAAAAACTTGGATGTCTATTGGTGCCTAAAAGGTAAAGTTTATCGACTTTAATAAAGAGTGCCTTATTTTTTAAGTTTTTGATTGTCTATAAAATGGCGCCTCCAGCTTTGCGTTATCTGTCAAAATAAAAAGTTATGATGTAAATAAATTTTTGGTTTTTAGGTAAAGTGCCCTCTAACGGTATTTTAAAAAGTACTTTTGTCTTAAAATTTTAGAATCAGCAAAGCTGAATTTGTGTGCCAAATATCAACTGGATTGGTTAAAAAATAAATGCAATATGGCAAAAAAACCCAAATAAAAATTGAACTTTGACGGCTTGTAACTCAAAAACAAATGACTTTTCAAAAAAAATATATGAAGCCCACCCTTATTTTGTCAAGTAGAATCACCCCTTAAGTTTCGTGATTATTTTTGAATCACCCTGTATAATCAGATCATCGACGGCCGACCAATTGCAAAACAGGTAGGTTAAACAAAGAAGAACTACATGGCTTAATGGCCTAATCGCATAATTGAGTGGTTCGGGTGGTGCGTCGCCGCGCAGAATATAGAAAATCCCATGTAGATTTTGAGAGGGTTAATTATTGGCTCCCATGTACATTTTACACACAAAAAATTAGGATAAATTTTTGAAGAGACCAGTATGACAAACACTTGTGCCAAGTTTCATTATTTTAATAGATTCAGGTTAATCCCAACCTACACCTGTTAAATGAATATTGTCACTGACATTAGAAAAAGTGTCAATAAGTCAGTGACAAATTGTTTGCTGGTGGCTGATGTCTGTTTAGTTGTACCTGAACCGAAAATTTGGTAATTTTGTAATTAGATTTAATTGAATAGTTCAAGATTCGCTTATTATTATTATTATTTTTTTTTTTGAAACTGGTTTATCATATTGGTCTCTTCAAAGTTATCTTACATTTTTTCTGTAAAATGTACAGGGAGTTAATAATTAACCACCTTAAAATTTACATGGGATTTCCTATGATCCGCTCGGCGACGCGGCGCACCCCAAATTTTTTCTAATGCATGAAAAGGAGGCAGTCTAAAGCAACAACAAAGCAACAACAAAGCAAAACTAACGCAACAAATCGTGCAAGATTTTGAGTAATGCGTTTCATGTCTAATTTCTACATGCTAGTATTTCACACAGAAACTCAATAAAAAGCATTAAGCTAGCACATTTTTTTAAATATCTTTGAACAATCTACAACGTAAAAATTTAGCTTGTAAGATAGTGGCATTATTAGAAACTCTCAAAATTTTCTTCACTGAAAAGAAAAGTCTTAAAGAATTAAAAAAAAATAAAAACAAAAAAAAGTTAAAATATTAGCATACCATGTAAAAGCTTTTTAAACAATAGTTGCTTTTCTTTGTAACTTCTTTCAGCTCAGCAAAGCAAAAATCTTAGCTGAGCTAACAAATAAAAAGGTGTAAAACATACCATTTTTTTTACTATAATTCTACACTCATACAAATTCTTAACATCTCTTACAACAATAGAAATTAAAAAAAAAGTTAATACTAATATACTTAGCCGCGGCAAGGGGGCGGTATCATTCTCGGCTGAGCTGAGTTCCTATTTTAATAAATAATAGTTTAAAAAACTAAAAAAACACGCTTTTATATGCAACCGAACTAAAAATTAGAAAATAATTTTTCATTAAAAAATATTGTCACTTCATAGTAAAAAGCGTGGGGTGCTTAATATATTAAATGTTATAATTATTATATTTGCCAATATCTATGATGGAAAAGTTATGAAAAATAGTAAAATGCACCCCACGCTTTTTACTATGAAGTGACAATATTTTTTTAATGAAAAATTATTTTCTAATTTTTAGTTCGGTTGCATATAAAAGCGTGTTTTTTAGTTTTTTAAACTATTATTTATTTTTCATTTTTAGTTCGATATGCATTTATGTATGTATAAAAGTTTGGAATGTTGCCAACAGATGGCAACCCACTAAAAAATTTTTTCGCCATTTTGTCAAGAGTAGCAAAGTTTTTCAGATGGACTTTCTGAAAATAACCTAATATAAAATTTGAGTAAAATCGATTCAGATCGAACTCTTGAAATGGCCGGTGGTTGGTACCACTGGGACGTACAGGTGACAGATGACACTTGGTGGTATCAAGCAGTGGTTATAATAATATAATGGATTTTTTTCCTGGCGATCCAAACCAGGATAACGGGATACTGTTTGCAGATTATTGCATTGTCATGGGTCCTTAATACGCGTGCAAAGTTTCAAAGAAATCGAATAGCTGGAAGTTGGTTAAAATTAGGCTCAAAGATTCCGTTACATAGCCAGATTGATAGTTACAACCCAAGTTAATAAAAAAGCGTGTTAAAAAGGAACCTTCATCTGAGCAGCCGACTTAAAATTAGCTAAGATTAATTTTTATTGTCAACGGTTCAAAAGACGTTTTAAACCGTATTTAAAAATGACGTCATTATAAAATCGATTCTTTTAAACCCATGTATCAGCTGATAATTTTTAACCTCACTTTTCCTGTTGCTTTACGCAGTTCGCGCTTGATTTTTCAGTTATTTAATTATTTTTTGTTTTTTGATTTATTCTAAGAATAATATTTTTTCATATTTTTAACATTTACAAGTACAACAGCCGCTAGTTTACTGAATATCTGTCTCTTTTTAGGCGTTCTCACTTCTTTGCAGCGTTCTCCGACCTGTTTTCAAATACGGTTGAACACGCGATGTTGATGACGTCGTCATCATTTACCGAAAAATGTAATGAGTTTGAACTAAGGACGTATGGACCAGGTTTGTTTACGTTTGAGCTGTTGTCATCAATTAATACATCACAGTAAAAGCGCTAAAATGCGGTTTGCCAAATTTAATTTTTCCACTCTAAACTTACTAACTACAAGTAGTTGTTGGATAAGCCTCTATATTAAAGAATTTTGTAATATAACTTTTTAAATGAACAATAGATATATTTTTATCATTTTTAGATATCATAATAAAAAATATGTTTAAATATTATACTTAAGTTATTATCTTTTAAAAAAAGCAAAATTCTGAAAATACGTGATTATTTGTTAATCCCGGAAAACGCCGCCCAGGGATTTTTACTCCATCGTAAATAAAACATGAATGAACTTTTCCTAAACGCTTGTGGGTGACGTCCCCTTTGCTTTGTCATTTCTGTTGGTTTCTGTCATTTGACAATTTGGAAAGCCAAAAGTGATCAAATAAAGCTTATAATGCGTTTTTTTGTGTATTTTCTGGTGTTTGTTGGTGATTAGAAAGTGTTTTTAAAGACAATATGGGTAGGCAGTGCTTTGTTTGTAGAAGGGTAGACTATTCATTTCCGCACCTCATTTTTCACAGGTAGATAGAGACCAACGTCGTTGGATGCCTACTATCGACCAAGGTCAAAAAGTAAGTCCGCTATTTTCATTCCTCGCTTACCTCATCCCCCTTTGCCTATAAGGATTGTTGGCTTAATGTTTATCATAAAATTATGAATGGTTCGCTGGGTCGATACGTCGTTGTATTGAACCGTTGACAACCGTTGACAATAAAAAGGCGCCTTTGATGTAAAGGAAAACAACTAATAACATACACAAAGAACACAAATCTTCTTTACGATTTCTTCCATCTTAAAAACACCTGAGGATATATAAACGCGATTATAGGGGTCATAAATATTACTGAGTCGACAAAGTTTCACAAAAGGACTTCGGGTGATAAATCTACAGTTAAAGTTTTTAGAGAATAGCAGTTTACAAGGTAACAAGCAGTGTCGGACTGGGGAAACGCATTGGGGCGGGGAAAAGGACGAAAATAAAAGTCATAAATACAGGGTGCTTCCTAAGGACGGCACGATACTTAAGAACGAAACTTATAGTTTTTATGACAAAAGGCGTGACAACCCAAGCAGCAAGCTGTCGTCATTATGACGTTATTTTTAAGTAATTTTTGGTCATTTTTGGTCATAGGACGTCATCAGACCAAAATTATGACGTGTTTTTAACGTCGTTAAGTGACGTTTTTCGTCATACCAGCTCATAAAAATCTAATGACGTCATGTTGAGAAAACCCGCCAGAAAAATGTTGTGACATTATATGATTCGTGTCAAAATCCAACCAAAATATCATATGACAGAAAAATGAGAATAATAATTTTACAAAATTAAAATATGAAAAACTCTACCGATAGATGGCGTAATGGACAATAAACTACTACGTTTATTCAACATCTTCCCTTTTTATCGCCTACACCGTACCGATGAGACCAAAATAGTTCGAGACCGGTCTGCGGTTGGTGATTTCAATTAGCTTTGAAAGAAATATCTTCGGCTAGTGTAATAATCTGCATCTACAGGTTGGACAGTGTTCCAAGAGATGCGACCTTGTAGTGCAAGAAAATTGCAAGCAGTAAGGAGTTTTTTTCTATTTCAATTTTCAAATAAAATATCGTATTATTTTAGCTTAAAGAAAAAGTATATGCGTCAATTTTTTGTCATCTTAAAGACGTCATTATAACGTCATTACCGGGACGTTCTTTGTCTGTGACTTAGGGAGGTTAATTTAACGTCATTTTGTCGTCATCTTATGACGTCTTTGCTGACTAAATATGACCAAAAATTACTAACAACAGACGTCAATAAGAAGTCAGCTTGCTGCTTGGGAAGCCAAGTTAAAACAAAGGAACTGGCTACTGCGTCGAGTATAATATTACACGAACCACTTGGTGCCACTTTAAACTCTTTTATAACTCACAACTATTTAAAGTAGGAAACTACGTGTGTTTAAATTCAGAAGGACAACTAAAAGCCGAAATTTCATAAAGCTAGCTTAAACGGTTATAAAGATATAAAGGTTCAAAAGTCGTCAATTTTCCACTGACTGACTGACTGCCTGACTCACTGACTAACATATAGATCAAAAACCTAACCAACTTTCAGATAACCTAGAAAGATGAAATTTGGAATCTAGCTCGGTAATAATGAGTAAGCGGTAAGAAACAATCTAAAAATCAAAAAAGTTTTTGTTTGAGCCTTTGGGCAATGATTAGCAAAAAAGAAAACGGTTTATTGAAAACGCAAGGAAAAATATTGAATCTAAATACCTCTTTAGTTTTCTTTACAGAAAGTAATGATATATCACCAAAAATATAAATGTAAAAGAGATGAACCAAGTTCAATACTAAAATTATGTTGGCTGTGGGCTTCGCCGCAAAAAGAATAGCGACCTGCGAGAGTGCCAAGTTTTGTACAAAATCCAAATATGTATGAGATCTTTAAGTAAGTTAGAGTTGACAGGTTAAGGCAATAAATTTTTACATATGTAATTTTTCATGCACCTCAACCAAGCAACCCAGCTTTAGGAAGTTTTTTTGAGCTCCTGTGGGGAGCAATTGCACCCTTTGCCACCCCCCTGTTTACGGCTCTGAAATAGTTTGTATTTATTAAGGCCAAAAACCGTTCTTTTAATAAAAAAGTTAAGGAATTAAATTTGTTTAAAACTAAACAAGAATTTAAAAAATATTTTTATTTTACGAAAATACAGTGGCATAAAATCTACTTCCTATAAAATATTTACCCTTAACTCCTGTTATACGACACTGGTGAAAATTATTTTTCTTGTATGCTAAAAATATCTTCTAATAAACAGGAAACGTGTTCCAATTTTTTTGAATATCCTAGTTGACATTATATGACAAAATATTATAAAAAAAAGGATTTTTAAATATTTTTTAACGCCCCGTAGTTGAAAAACCAAGACGTTTCGGACATATGTTTATATAAAATTTTCTTCTTATTTTCAGTGACGGCGAGTAAGTGGGTGCACGGGGGCCAATGCACCCAAAGAGGTAAAATGTATGGGTGCAATGCATACATATAACTAACCGGGAACTGCCGCGATGGATTTCTTGAAAAGTACTCCTTTAAAAATTTTGAGAATTTGGCAACATTATGAAGTCAGTGGAGAACATACAACTAAAATATTTTGACAGCTCTAACACTTCCGGTTATACCGGAAGTTAATGTCAACTTCCCTATTTTAAATGGAACACCCTATATATTATTTATTTTTTAGATTCTGTGTAAAATTTTAAACATAATTTATAAATAATGTTCTATACCCAAGTCCAACCGTTTTTGACTTATTTTAAATTTTATCTTAAAATGACGTTTGCAAGCCATTACATACCCATCAATTTCTTCTAAACAAAAGCCTTTAATATGAGTCGGAGTTGGGTTTTCGTAGCAAAAGAACTACTTTAGCAGACTGTTTTGATATTTTTACAATTAATAAATACAGAGTGGCCACAAAATATTCGTTAAAAATTATTACGACAAAAATCTTAAAAGTCATTTTTTTCAAATGGAAACCCCTATTTTTTATTACCCTAACCTATTAGGCATTAAAAATAAAGGTAAGTTTGTATATGGATGTCTATTTTAAAAATTTATGGTTTACGAAATATTAACGATTAATTATTTATCTATTCTAATAATGCATTTAAGTACGGGTAGGTATGGGGTAGTTGGTCGTGACGCCGCATTTTGTTGGCAGGTTAGAAGCGAAACTAAGCCGCACTTAAAAGTATTGTTAGTTTAGATAATATTAAATCGTTAATATTTCGAAAATTATAAATTTTTGGAATAGACATCCCTTTACAAACTTATCCTTATTTTTGATGCTTAATAGGATAGGGTAAAAAAGATAGGGTTTCCATTTGAAAAAATTGACTTTTAAGGTTTTTGTTGTTATAGTTTTTAACGATTATTTTTGACCACTCTGTACTTATTAATTGTCAAAATGTTAATGCAGTCTACTAAAATAGTTCTTTTTCTACAGCAAACATAACCCCAACACATATTAAAGGGTTTTGTTTGAAAAAATTGATGGTTATGTAATGGCTTGCAAACGCCATTTTTGACATAAAATTTAAAATAAGTCAAAAACGGTTGGACTTAGGTAAAGAACATTATTCATAAATTATGTTTAGAATTTTACGCAGAATCTAAAAATAGATGATATATAGGGTATTCTATTTAAAACAAGGAATTTGACATCAACGTCCGGTATAACCGGAAGTGGTAGAGCTGTCAAAATATTTTAGTTGTATGTTCCCCACTGACATTATAATGTAACCAAATTTTCAAAATTTTCCAAAGCGAACTTTTCGAGAAAACGATTGCAGCAGTTCCCGTTGGGACACCCTGTATATAACAACATTTGCTTTTTTATTATTTTTGTCTTTTAAAACTGTTAAAAACTTTTTACTATCAGGCAAGAAGAAATCGAGTAGGTAAAATATTTATTGGTGAAGACCTTTTTTATTTGCTCTTTACCTTTTTATTTAAAAATAGAATACGTAGGTGTGTGAAAACCATTTTTTGCAAAAGAAAAAACTAATTGTGTGAGTTAGTATTTTCAATGAGTGATTTCTTTTCTTTTTGGTCTTCAAAAATGTTTGACACATTGTACAATGTTTGTTTCATTGTAGAATTATTTTTATTTTAATTTTTTTTTATGTTTGAATAATTCACGAAGGCTGAAAGCCTAAATTCTAACGTACCGTGGGTGTCTTAAGCTAGTAGTAGGTTCCACAGTCTAGAAACTCTAGGGATAAAAGAACAAACGAAATGGGAAGTTCGGGGCTTGTCCAGTTGGACCGTATAGGGATGCATACTGCATCTGCAGCTGCAAGAGGAGGGACTAGACTGGATAATTCGTCAGAGCAGGAGCCATAAAAGTATCTATAAAAGAGCGATAGATCTTCCACAGCTCGACGATGGGCAAGAGAAGAAAGTCTTTGAGTAAGTAAAGGATCATTAATAAGACGAACAGCTCTTCTTTGAATGGCATTAAGAATGCTGAGGGTTGTAGGGGATGCCATTCCCCAGACATGAAAACAATATTCCAGAGACCTTAAGTTTGTCGGGAGAATTACCTTTAAGACACCCAGTATAATTTAAAAAACTGTACAGATTAAATACGCCAATATGAGCTTCAGCCCGGTAAGCCAAATTGTCTCCAGTTCGACACTGGTAACAAGGGAAAAAATAGAAAAGTTTTGGCTAAGAGATTAAAGTTTCAAGAAACTTTCTTACCCTTCTGTGCGGGAACGCAAAGTTGTGAATGACGTCAGTAACATAATTTTATGAAAATAATAATCCGATTTAGGTGAAGTTTGTTTTTGTTGAAAAGAAAGAGAGTTGAAATCTTTCTAAACGTCCAAGTCTTATCCTTTGGTTGGGGAGACAAAAAATAGCAATGCGGAGGTGAAAGTTTTATTGTTTTTGGTTAAATTAGGGTGCACTAAAAATTGTTATGTCTTTTAAGTTTTTGGCTATTATACCATGCAGGCAACACGTTGTTACCCTAAAATTCTTTTGTAGTGTTTTACAACACCTTTTAAGGTAACACGTTGTTACCCTAAAATTCTTTTGTAGTGTTTTACAACACCTTTTAGGATAACACGTTGTTACCCTAAAATTATTTTGTAGTGTTTTACAACACCTTTTAGGATAACACGTTGTTACCCTAAAATTCTTTTGTAGTGTTTTACAACACCTTTTAAGGTAACACGTTGTTACCCTAAAATTCTTTTGTAGTGTTTTACAACACCTTTTAAGGTAACACGTTGTTACCCTAAAATTCTTTTGTAGTGTTTTACAACACCTTTTAAGGTAACACGTTGTTACCCTAAAATTCTTTTGTAGTGTTTTACAACACCTTTTAAGGTAACACGTTGTTACCCTAAAATTCTTTTGTAGTGTTTTACAACACCTTTTAAGGTAACACGTTGTTACCCTAAAATTCTTTGTAGTGTTTTACAACACCTTTTAGGGTAACACGTTGTTACCCTAAAATTATTTTGTAGTATTTTACAACACCTTTTAGGGTAACACGTTGTTACCCTAAAATTCTTTTGTAGTGTTTTACAACACCTTTTAGGGTAACACGTTGTTACCCTAAAATTCTTTGTAGTGTTTTACAGCAACTTTTAAAAACTCTACGTTATACTGGGCGCCAATTTAAAAAAGTAATGAGTGTACTTCACGTAATTTTTTTATCGTTGGATAATCCGGAAGGCTGAAAGCCTAAATGATACCGTATCGTGGGTGTCTCCAGCAAGGTAAGCGAAAGTTTGTTGACACGAAACTGAAATACTTAAAAAATTGGAGGGGATATCGGGGTAAAAAATAGAACAAATTTAGAAGTTTGGAATCCTGTACAGTTGTACCGTATAAGGATACATACGTGTGGTACCTTAAGTTTTCCTGTTGGGAGCTGCAAATAAGGAAATTATACTGGACAGTTTCCCGAAGCGAAAGCCGTGGAAGTACCTATAAAACCCCAACGATGAGCAACAAAGAAAGCCTTACTCTAAGCAGAGGCTGCAGTGGATCATTAATAGAGCGAGAAGCTCTTCTTTGAATGATATCATGAATTCTGGGGTTGTGGCGACGCCATTCCTCGAATATAAGAACAATATTCTAGAGAAGGTCGGGTTTGGGATACATAGAATTTTTGTTCCAGTTATGTAATACAAAGGAAAAAGATCTGCTGTAGATCTCTTGTCAAGAAATCCGTATTGCCTGTCATCCAAAGTTTTTGGTATTTCAAAATACCCAAGGATTTGCAAATTAATTAGTTTCTTGATTATTTTATAAAGAACTGAGAAAAGTGAAATTGGTCTATAGTTAGGTATGAGAGTTTTAGATCCCTTCTTGCGGATAGCTTAAAATCGTGGTAACACGTTGATACCCTAAAATTATTTTGTAGTGTTTTACAACACCTTTTAAAAACTCTACGCTATACTGGGCGCCAATTTAAAAAAGTAATGAGTGTACTTCACGTAATTTTTTTTATCTTTGGATAATCCAGAAGGCTGAAAGCCTAAATGATACCGTATCATGGGTGTCTTCAGCAAGGTAAGCAAAAGTTTGTTGACACGAAACTGAAATACTTAAAAAATTGAAGGGGATATCGGGGTCAAAAATCGAACAAAGTTAGAAGTTTGGAATCCTGTACAGTTGTACCGTATAAGGATACATACGTGTGGTACCTTGAGTTTCTCTCTTGGGAGCTGCAAATGGGAAAATTATACTGGACAGTTGCCCGAAGCCGAAGCCGTGGAAGCACCTACCTATAAAACCCCAACGATGAGCAACAGAAGGAAGCCTTTCTCTAAGCAGAGGCTGCAGTGGATCATTGTACCAGCAAATTAGGAAATATCCCATAAATGTCTTTAAGTGTTTATGGCAATAGCATATGTTAGTCGGTTTCCCTAAGTCACTAAAGATTATTTTGAATAGGTTTAAGAAATACAAAACGAAGGGGCCTATTTATGGTTTTCTGTAAATATTATCGTCTAGATGACAAATATATCACCCTCAGATAAATACACCATAAAATGTTTATATAATCTAGACAAGGGTTCTCAAACTAGAGAAGACCCATATTATGTTACCATAAAAATTTGTTAGGATTAAAACAGAATTGTCAAATAAAAGGAAACAAAGAAAATAATTTTTAATATAATATGTACTGTTTATAATATTTTTAATGGTATGGACAATAATTATAATGCAGAAAGACATAGAAAAGAGACTACAAACATTAAATACACCTGTAACTACAAATCAAAGACCAAGCTCATTTTTGTTTATATTTTTATGTTGATATCATAAGTTTTGAAGATTAAGGTCGGACTGACCAGTTGTTTTATTAAAAGTTTTGTTTATTGTGAATTAAAAGGGAAATTCTTATTTTATTCTAAAACCAGGAAGGTAACGCCATCTAGAGCTTTAAACTTAAACTATAGAAAAGACTACCCGTATGTCGGTAACACCCTAACCAATAGAATTAAGGTAATGTTTAATAAAGGGTTGCTGCCTAGACCGAAATACCAACCCTAATTGGTCTTGTGTTTTTATATTACAGTGGGTTCAATATTTTATTGGAACCTTTGAGAATTTTAAGTAATTTTATGACAATATTGGGGGTGGCTTTTGAAGGACAGCCCTTGTCCAGAAGCCACAATAGAAGTTTCATGTAATTGAAAAGTCAGTCTGTCTATAATGTTGGTTAGTTAAAAGTCTGCCTCTACTTTTTAATAGTTTAAAAGTCTGTCTATAATGTTGGTTAGTTAAAAGTCTGCCTATAATGTTAGTGAGTAGAAAGTCTGTCTATAATGTTCGTTAGTTGATAGTCTGTCTATAATGTTCGTTAGTTAATAGTATGTCTCTACTTTTCTATAGTTTTAAAAGTCTGTCTACAATGTTTGTTAGTTAAGAATCGGCCTCTAATTTTCTTTACTTTTAAGTCTGTCTATAGTTTTCAATAGAGTAAGTTTTGTTAATAAGTTAAATAATAGTCTCACTATGTCTTTCTTTGATTTCGGTTAAGTCTTGCTTTAACCTTTTTTTTTAAGTGAAAATTTAAGCCTTCTTATAGTTTTTATGCTTTTCTTTAGAGTTTGGTTGATTTTCTAAGTTTTCATATTAACTATTTTTATTTTATATCATTCTCATATTTTTATACATTTTTTTAGTTATTTTTCTTTATTAAAATTCTAGTTAATTTTGTTTAAACATTTCTTTTAATTTAACATTCATCTCCTATTACTAACCTTGAAAAGACAGCTTTTGTGTAAATTGTGTGGCAAAACGTTAAAAGAAGCAGTACAAGTTAGCAACAGAGAAATTAGGTAAGTGTAACTTGGAATAAGCTAACATGTACTAACTAAGTATTGTTCTACAAGATCTTCATGCTACCAGAGTGTCTTCATCAAATAATATTTTTGTTCTTCTTAATTTTGTTGAATCATGACTTGGACACTGTTTGCTAGTTGCCGCGCTACCACTTATTTTATAGGACTAGCTCACTGTCTAAGTAATATATTAGTAACAGGGAATACGTCATTCTGTTACATCATTAATAGAGCGAGAAGCTCTTCTTTGAATGATATCATGAATTCTGGGGGTTGTGGCGACGCCATTCTTCGAATATAAGAACAATATTCTAGAGAAGGTCGGGTTTGGGATACATAGAATTTTTGTTCCAGTTATGTAATACAAAGGAAAAAGATCTGCTGTAGATCTCTTGTCAAGAAATTCGTATTGCCTGTCATCCAAAGTTTTTGGTATTTCAAAATACCCAAGGATTTGCGAATTAATTAGTTTTTTGATTATTTTACAAAGAACTAAGAAAAGTAAAATTGGTCGGTAGTTAGGTATAAGAGTTTTAGATCCTGAGGATAGGTTAAATCGTGCAGCTTTTCAACTCTTCGGAGAAATACCTGTGTAATAGGAAATTTGATAGAGTCAAGTTAAAATAAATGCAAGTTCAAAAAAACAAATTTAATATTTATTTTATTTATATTTTGCCAACTAGTTCATTTTTTTGTGTTAAGAGAAAAAAGGATACGTTTGATGTGTTTCACCTTGAATATCGGGCATTTTATGAGGAGCTGGAATAGAATAATTTATAGAAGGGAAAGGCATGTTTTATATTCTTTCAACTCTGGTCAAAGGTTGAATTGGCAGCAACATTGTTTATTAAATTGTTCGGCTTTTCCCTTGGAGGGAAACACAATGTCATCTTCCAAAGGTAGTGGTGGAAAAGAACTGGTACAAAAATTTACTTGTGTTTTTAGGCCAAGAACTAGAAAAATTTTATGCCATTTAAACAAAAAGGAACTTCGTTTTTTATAAAATTATCGAAGGAGTCTTTGGCTTCTGAAATAATTTGATTGTACTGGTTCTTGCTTTAATGCTAGCCTGACGATTTTCTGGGCTAGGGTTCTGTAATAACTTTTTGTGCTTGAATTTTTAAAAGTCCAGCTTATTTACATGATGTAGATACCCAGGGTTTGTGATTTGATGGGCCTTTTTTTTTAAAGGGGAATATGGATTTTAATGCCTAATTGAATTAATTTGGTCAGTTATTAAAAAATAATAATAAAAAGAAGTTTAATTGTTGTTAGTATACTTTCGTTTAATAGAAATTAAATAACCGTTTATCATTTTATATCTTGTAAACCACATCAATAACTTTAAACAAAGTTATAAATATTTAATATAATTCTTTGGGACGGAGTGTTAAAAACAAATTTTAAAACTTTAATATAGTTATATAAAATTTAAACTCTTCTAAGGCATTTTACACTTAGGAATATTAAAGAAGTTTGAACGAAAACTTTGATACAGCTTTATATGATGGCACTTGTCGACGTCTAAAGTGCCTTAATTGGTTTTAGAGGTACTTTTCTTGGCGTAAAACTACTTTTCTACTGAATAATACAAATATATTTAAGAAGTGACCTACATTTTCATAGCGTAACTTTTATATAGGGTGTTAATTTTAAAACGTTTTAGCCCACATAGACCAGTGCCGAAGCATTAAAAGAGGTAAAAGGTAAAAGAATTATAGTAGGATGAAAAATGTTGAGAATATAATAAAAATTAAAGGAAAAATAAATTACTGACAATTTAAGGTCAAAAGGAAACTGAAGGGGGAGGGGTGTTAAGTGTAAAATACTATTTTTCTAGATTTTCGGCCACACTACAAGTCCTATGAAAAAACGTTAAATAGCAAAGTTGTAGGCAATGTAAAGATCTACAACTTTTGTATTTACGCTTTTTTTTACAACACCTTAAAATTTATGTGAAAAATTTAAATAACCAAGTTTTGGGTGTTTTATTTTATTTTTTACAAAAATAAATTGATTTTACAAAATTTGGTGAAAACATACCTTGGCATGTCCCAAATAAATTGTATTTTTTGGTTTAAAAATATTTTTTTATATAATATTTTGACTTAATATTAAAAAAGTACCCTTATTTTTAATCGAAAATTCGTCATTTCTGTTCAATAATTTTCGATTTTATGAAATACTTTCTCATACTTTTCCATACTTTCTCATACTTCCTCATACTTTCCCATTATTCCAAAAAATTACTAAACTTCCCCATGATTCTCCATTCTTTCCCATAATTTTCCATATACAGTGTGTCCACTTAAGTTCGCAAATATGGAAAACTTTTTTATTCTTACTTTACGAATACATGTTATCAATACAATCATCAGATAATAATGTTTTGCACTGGTATACGCGGTATGTCAAAAAATATAAATTTTGCCTAAGAGGAAAGTACCGTTTTTTTCGTAATATCAATTTTTTTCTGTACTAACGATCGTTCATGTAACTTTTCGCTGTTTTGGCAGTTTAGCTTTCTTTACATATTACATTTTAAAAAGGTATGCACTAAGGTACAAACCTAAATGTTTATCGTGAGTGCATGAAAACAATTTTTTTAATGATATATTTTGCATATTTGAATGTTATTTTAAATCCTATGCATCTTTTTTGTTTAAAAATTTTTGATTTTATAAAATACTTTCTAATACCTCTCCATACTTTCTCATACTTCCTCATACTTCCCCATACTTCCTCATACTTGCCCATACTTCCTCATACTTGCCCATACATCCCCATACTTACCCATACATCCCCATACTTACCCATATGCCCATACTTCCTCATACTTGCCCATAATCCTATACTTTCTCATACATTGCCCATACTTCCTCATACTTCCCCATACTTCCTCATACTTCCCCATACTTCCTCATACTTCCCCATACTTCCCCATACTTCCATACTTCCCATACTTCCTCATACTTCCCCATACTTCCTCATACTTCCCCGTACTTCCCCATACTTCCCTCATACTTCCCCATACTTCCCAATACTTTCTCATACTTCCCCATACTTCCTTATACTTCCCCATACTTGCTTATAATTCCCCTTAATTCGCTATACTTCCCTATAATTCTGCATACTTTCCCATGATTTCCCATATTTTTTTCTACTTTAAGTTCGCACCATACGGAAAACTTTTTTATTTTTAAGACAAAACTTTTTTCTGTGCTAACAATCGTTTCTGCGACTTTTTGCTATATTGACAGTTTTTAAGCTCTTTTTAGAAAGTGCATTTCGAAATAAGTATGCAGGTAATAAACCTACACTTTCATCGTTAATGCATTTTGTGAAAATAAACTAGTTGGCATATTTGAATATTATTTTTATTTATAGGCATCTTTTCTGTTTCTGTATACTTCGTCATACTTTCCCATACTTCCATATACTTTCCCAATTTTCCTCATATTTTCCCATACTTTTTCATGATTTCTCATACTTCCTCGTACTTTCCCATAATTCCCTATAATTCGCGTGTCTACTTAAGTTCGCAACATATGGAAAACTTTTTTATTCCTACTTTACGAAAAAAAGTTATTATTTTTTTAAAAGTTCTGCACTATTTAAAACCCAAAATTCAATCATCACGTATTATTTTTTTGCAGTGGTATGTTAAAAAATACAAGGTTATGCAATATATGCAATGAGTGGATTTTTCCATTTATTGTTATCTAAGAAAAAAGTCAAAAAATCCTATGTTATTTAAATGGGAAAAGCCAAGATCGTTTGACTAGGTAAGGTTGCCTCATTACGTCACATATGTACCGCACTGCTGGTTCCTTGGCGCCAACAAGGATGTCTAGACGGATAATACTATGAGGGCGAAAGAGCGCAATATACAATATTTAAAAATCAGCTAAAATAATCATTGTTAAATGATTTATTAATAGGAAATAAAGAAATTACGGTAACAACTGGAATTAACAGTATTTAAAAGTATTTCTTTAATATTGACAAAAAACACAAACAACACTGTTAAAAACTTCATTAAATAATGAGCAAAATACATATGTGACGTATGGTCCGCCATGTTGCAAGGCTTACGAGGCAACCTTACCTAGTTAAACGATCTTGGGGAAAAGCAACTTGATTTCGGCACGGTTTGAATAAGGAATTAAGAGCATTTTTACATTGGATATTTTTTAGGCTTTAAACTAAAAGTTTAGGAGGCGATGGCTAAAAAAATTGATTTGGGAAATAATGAACACCCTACCCTGTATAATATTTAGAGTTTTATCAGAATTATCATATATGAGCTTTTTTTTATTTTACCTCTCTGTATCTCACAAGTTAAAAATTTAGAACACCCTTCTTCCTAATATTACTCAAAATTTAACACCATTAAGGATCATCATCTTTTTCTGAAACACCCTGTATGGGCAATTTTTCGCACTGTTGCCAGAGATATTTTTAAATTTATTAAAGCATTCTTATTTGATTTATGTTCAGCAGTCTAGACAGTATTTTTAAAACATCCATTAATCATTCACAATAAAAATATTCTGAAGGTTTTTATACAAAATTATGGACGAATATTTTCTTGACATCTTAATACGAATAAATGTCTTAAATCGTAATATTTGTTGCAAAAATATTCCTAAAGGTGATAAAAACCCCACTTTAAAATGAAAAAAGGATTGGGAAGTTCGGAGCCTCTTCGGATATACTATGAGGGATTCATAAAAAAACAGTTCGTAGTGGTGTGTGGGAAGCTCCAAGGAAAGAAGCTATACTCTCTAATTTTTCAGAGCTGAAACCGCAAATTAAAAAAATTAAGTGTCAGAACAAAACAGTCCAATAAGAATGTTGGTTTTAATATTCTTAACTTTTACCTATTTTTAACATGCTTTATTAGCTTGGGTTGTAACTATCTATCTATCTATGTAACGGAATCTTTGAGCCTAATTTTTACCAACTTCCAGCGATTCAATTTCTTGTGAAACTTTGCACACGTATCAAGGACCGATGACAATGCAATAATTTAAAAACAGTATCCCGTTATCCTGATTAGGACCGCCAGGATAAATAAATTCCTTTACAGATCGTCTGTGTCTCTTGACAAAATGGCGAAGGAATTTTTAGTGAATAAACGGGAGCATTTATTTTTAAAAATCTAATTGATATATCAAACTAAAAAATGAAAAATAAATAATAGTTTAAAAAAACTAAAAAACACGCTTTTATATGCAACCGAACTAAAAATTAGAAAATAATTTTCATTACAAAGAGTTTGTCACTTCAAAGTAAAAAGCGTGGGGTGCATTTTACTATTTTTCATAACTTTTCCTCATAGATATTTGCAAATAGAATAATTATAACATTTAATATATTAAGCACCCCACGCTTTTTACTCTGAAGTGACAAACTCTTTGTAATGAAAAATTAATTTTTCTAATTTTTAGTTCGGTTGCATATAAAAGCGTGTTTTTTTAGTTTTTTTAAACTATTATTTATTTTAAATAAGTAAGTTGGCGTCATATAGGATTTTTAAATTAATATTACTAAAAAGTATTCTTTATAGTGAGTTTTGCATAGTCCAACACCCAAAAAGCACATTTAAGAATAAAGTTGTTTAATTTGTAATTTTTTCTTTAGAAATAATGGTAAAAATTTAATTTATTTTAAAATATGCAATTTTGTTAAATGACAAAAAATTATAATAATAATTTTTTTTTGCGATGATGGTAAAAATTTTAAGTTTTCACATTATTGCATTGTACATTGTTCTTGTTTTGATAGTAGTATACATTAAAAGCTTAATTAAAGTTTTCCAATTAAATTTATAAATATTAAATATATTGTCCTAATGTACAAACCTTTTCTTCACTAATATTGCAGAAAAAAGATCAAAAATATTTTTTTTGTAAATAAACAAAATTGCATATTTAAAAGTAATTTTATTTCAAGACACTTTTTTTAATAACATTTTTAATTTTAGGAAAAACACAGGTTCTTTCCTATTGCCAAAAAATCAACTATCAACTCTTGGACAAACCTTGTAAATGAGCGATAAAATGTGATATCTGATGGTTGCCTTTAAGGTTTTGGACCATGCAGATCTTTTTATAAAGAATATACAGTTTTTTTGTTAAATTAATGATATAAACGTTTTCCATGTGACGTCAACTTACGTAGACACACTGCATACAGACTGTCCCAAAAGTATAAAAACGGCTTTATCTTTCGAAAAATAAAAACACTGGAAAAAGTGTAAAATAGAAAAGTTGTATATAATTAAATAGGACATCTTGTAAGGACTTGACATTTTTATATACAAAACTTAAATTTTTTATTGTAAATATGTTAGACACACATGCCGAATTCGTCAATTCGCCGAAATAAATACTCAATTTGCGATATGATCAAAGCCAGATGATCGGTTACCGAAAAATCTTTTTTTTCGGAATCTGTTGTGTGCGAACTGAGGTAACCGAAGTTGCTCAAATGGCGAATCTAAATATGTTTTGCCAGATAATCATTTTTAGTTAAATATTTTGCCGATTGCGCAATTTAGAAATACACAATTGTCGATAGATTGGGTCATTATTTATACTATCGCTGTCTCTGCGACTCTCAGCTTCTTATTAGTAGTAAAACGAAGGAAGCATGTGCTGAAATCTTGACGCAATCTTGCAGTGAACTAGTGCATTAATTTAATCGTTTTGTATTAAAATATATATCTTTAGTGCAAATTTAATGGACATGAACGAAGCAGTGAAATCATCTGTTAATAAAACCGATTTCTTTAGCATTGTATATTGATAAACCGAACAATTATTTTACTTCGCCTTTATCGGATCGGTTTCCGTTTAAGTAATAAGCTGTTTCTAAGAAATAAATGTCTTTTTCCTGGATCAATAGCATTTTTTAGTTGTGAGAGAGAGTGATTTGTTAGATGAGGTCTGTTCATTTCTTAATTGCGCAATCTGCAAAATATTAAATTAAAAATGATTATCTACCAAAACATATTCATATTTGCCATTTGAGCAACTCCGGAGAGCTCAGTTCGCGAAATGTCTAAATCGGCTTAAACAGATTCCGATATAGAACATATTTATCGGCAACTGATCATTTGGCTTTGATCATATCGCGAATTGAATATTTATTTTGGCGAATTGACGAATTCGGCAAATGAGTCTAACATATATAGAAAGCTAAAAAATTCTGCCTATTACCGTAATAGCATATGATGGATCAAGTTTAAATATGTACAGGATGTCCCATTTTTGTTGCAATTGCGAGGTATCATCATCAATTATTAATAAAAATAAAACCATGATAGTCCGGGAGGTAGCAACGTCGGAACAACAAGAATTTTAAGTTGGCTGATTTTTTGATATGTTGTTCTCCCTCCTCTTTCGGGTAGATCCTCGGCTGCCTGGATAGTGGTAGCGATTCTTTTGCGCCCAGCTGTAATCGTGACAATCAGAGCTGTCAACTTGGCATTTTGAGCTGTCACTGATATGTCAAAAAATGCGGACCATGGTCATATATTAACGTTCCAGGTTTGATCAAAATATACTAAATGGTTCAGAAATTAGAAGGGGGACGACTGTATAATTAGCAATGATAGAAGTGTCTGGCAATAAAAAAATATGTTTGGTTAACGTATCTAAAGACAGGAAATTCAAAATATGGTTTCTTAAAATGTTTTTAAACCTTGGATTATTACCTGTATGTACAGTGTACAGGTGAGATGCGAAGTAATAAACGCAATCACTACCGCCAGCCAGACAGCCTAGAGTCTATCCAGAAAAGGAAAGAGAACAACATATCACACATATCAAAAAATCAGCTGACCTAAAATTCTTTTTCGAAAACGGTGCTACATCCTATACTATGAGGTTTTCGCCTGATCGTGTCAGATGATCATCTGACACCAGTTAGATAGCATTGAAAATGCCAAGTGTGATCTTGGCGAAACGTCTGCAAAATTCCGCAAGGAATACAAACGACCAACGGATATACTCCCGGAATGATCACTCTACATATTCATCTATCCGTGAAACTCTATATATATATATATATATATATATATATATATATATATATATATATATATATATATATATATATATATATATATATATATATATATATATATATATATATATATATACTTTTGTTTACTTTGTTTCTTGGGATTGAGGTTTTTTTATTAATAAAACAATAATTTACATTTTCTGACGTTTCGCCTTACATGGAAGGCTTTTTCAAAGATCTATTTATTTATTTTAACGATAGTCTTTTGGCATGTTCCTACAAAATAATAACGAGTTAAAACAATAATCATTATTTACAAAATACTAAATGGATGATTTTTTACATTTAAAATTCTTACATTTATATAATAAAAACTGACACAAAGGTGGACATAAGACAAATCAAAATTATATTTTAAAAACATTAAACTAATAAAATAAAATAATGGGATACGCACCCTGAAAACATACCTTTCATATTAGATATTTCTTAGAGATTAGAGAGATACAACTTAATAAGTCAATTTTTTACAAGATTAAAAAGTCAAACACCCCAAAAGAAAAAATCAAATGTCGTTTATTCCATCCCTTGCTCTAATTGTCCAAAAAATACATTGGTATGACTACCCAACATCTAAACAACAGATTAAATGGTCACAAATACCAAAAAAAAATGCATCTACAGCTTTACATAAACACGAAATTGAAACAAAACATTCTTTTAATTACACAGAAACAAAAAATACTTGATCAAGATAAAAAATACCAAAAACTAATGGTAAAGGAAATGATCCATATAAAAAAGAAAAAAATTGTGTAAACAACAAAAAGACATTGAAAACTTAAGTCAAATTTATTACATTTAATAAAATAATAAAGGTATCTATCTCAAACATAACATAATTATCTGCACTACATAGGATTAAGATTACATTTTTTGAAACCGTATTAACACAATTTTTTAAGTTAATAAAAAAATCAACTGAAATTCTTATCCTGCCGACTACCAACAAAACAGTTGCATTAATCTCTAATAAATATCTAATATGAAAGGTATGTTTTCAGGGTGCGTATCCCATTATTTTATTTTATTAGTTTAATGTTTTTAAAATATAATTTTGATTTGTCTTATGTCTACCTTTGTGTCAGTTTTATTATATAAATATAAGAATTTTAAATGTAAAAAAATCATCCATTTAATATTTTGTAAATAATTATTATTGTTTTAACTCGTTATTATTTTGTAGGAACATGCCAAAAGACTATCGTTAAAATAAATAAATAGATCTTTGAAAAAGCCTTCCATGTAAGGCGAAACGTCAGAAAATGTAAATTATTGTTTTATTAATAAAAAAAACCTCAATCCCAAGAAACAAAGTAAACAAAAAAGTAAAATGGTTTAAGAAAAATTGAAGCATATCTATATATATATATTTAGCATTTTTAGGTACACCTTGCATCTCAGTTGACAATATATAAAAAGTTAAAAACGGACTCTTATACAACTTTTTACGTAGGACACACTGACGTAGTCAATTGTTCCGGAAATATTGACCAATGTTAAGTTGTTTTTTAAATGGAACACCCTGTCTATTTGTCAAAAAATAACTTGAGTTTTATAGGCTTTTTAAAAAATATAACACTGTCAACAAATAATGTAAGAACTAACACAACGATAAAATTCCATAATTTCATAATTCACCACATCCAAAGTTTTGCAGTAGATGTGTAGATGTCGGTGTAGGCCATGCAAACAAATTAGTAAATAGTTATTTTTGTACCAAGGGCGTAAAATAGCACTTTTACGCCCGCGGTTGAAGTTGTTGCTCGAGCTCCAGAGGTGCAAACAATATTTTTGTACGACTGAAATTAATGTACAAGCATTCTCTGTAGCTATTTTTTTTTATTTTTGTTGTATATAGATTAATATTATTCACCAAAGAGAACCTGTAGGGAGAAAAGTTTAAAATCAGTACACTTTTAACATATGTTTAATTAAATAAATTTTTGTTTTTACCAAAAAATGGGGTATTATTTAATTTTATTATTGTTTTATAATAGCTATTTATGTATCATAGGGCGTTACTAGGACCATAATGCCCTAGCTGGTCAAAATGGGTGTTTTTGGAGGTTTAAGACAGAGATGAGCTGGACAAAATGACTATTGATGACATTGAAGATAGAGGAACAGTCTTGGTTATAAAGGTACCAGAAACTAAAACTTCAACTTCAAAAAGTTTTACTATCATTGAAGAAGATTTAGGCGCTTTAAATTTAATAAAAAAGTACACAACATTAAGACCAGCTGGAATAAAGGAGCGAAGATTCTTTCTTACCTATAGAAAGGGTCGATGTACAGTACAACCTATTGGAAAAAATATCATAGGAAGCGTCATAACATTGATCGCAAATTTTTTAAAATTGGATAATGCAGAAGCTTACACCGGCCACTGTTTGCGTCGCACATCGTCAACTTTACTTGTTGAGGCAGGTGCTTCGTTTGAAACGCTAAAACAACATGGGAAATGGAAAAGCTCTTCAGTAGCTGAAGGATATATAGAAGAAAGTATTTCATCCAAAAACAAAGTGGCCAAAATTATTGCCAATTCAGTTAATTCCGTATCAACTATTGAAAATTCTTTAATGGACTGTTCTTCTATACAAAATAGCGTTAGTGACTACCACCGCTGCTACCATCACAAAAAACACCGACCATTCTATAGTGGGATCAGCTACATTTTCCGGGACATTTCAAAATTGTAATTTTTATTTTGGAAATAGAGTTTAAGTTTTAGTATTGTTTAAAGAAAAATTATTTTTGTATAAACTTGATCTTTATTGTGAGAGAAATAAAATTGGATAAGCAATAAAATTTCCATATTAGCGCATTAGGGCATTATAAGCGGGCATTATCATAATGCCCGCTTATAATGCCCTAGGTGTGATAGCAGGTATTATTGCTACCATAACATATTCCGTTTCTAAGGTATTACAGATCAATAATAGATGGGTTAAACATTAATTTATAAATCCGGCGATTTTAATACTTTTTTGCCCTAGGGCGTAAAAGTGGAATTTTACGCCCTCATTTATAAATGCGGGCATTTTTGATACTTTTTTGCCCTAGGGCGTAAAAGTGTAATTTTACTCCCTTAAATAGAAGCGTAAAATTGTATTTTATGCCCGGTCGTACAAAACATTTTTTGTGATTGACTTGATTACTGTAGTTGTAGTAATTTTTACTTTAATGGCGGGCGCCTTGTGCCATATTATTCGTATATCGAGCGCCTGACGTTTCTTTACAAAAATACAAGTATTTTTCGTTAATTATTATTTTAAGATTATTTAAAAAACATATTTTAAACTGTTTAGTTGAATGGGCTTTAAAAGGTTATTTTTTTAGTTTTTTTAAACTATAAATATTATCTGAGTACTTTAAAATATTCAAGTAATTGTAATATCACACTTGCAAAAATATAATTATAAGATTATTAATATGGCACTAGAAATAATAATCAGAAACAAATATTTAACTCCAAATGTTTTTTTTTAGTAAATCAAGTGGCGCGTGGTTTATACAATGTGTCTACTTAAGTTCGCAATATATAGATTTTTTAATATTTATTAATTTTTCAAAAAAGTTATTCTTCAAAAGTCTACCTAAAAACTTATATTATAAATTATTATAAACTAAAATTCAATCATCAAATATTATTTTTTTAGTGGCATTCGAGGTATCTTAAAAGATATGAATTTTTCTTAAGAGAAAAGCCTTTTTTATTTTAATTTTTAATTAATTACAAACCAGAACTAACCAGAACTAACCAAAACTAACCAGAACCTATGTATACGTTACGAGTAATTTAATAATTTCTGGCACTATTAATAATGGCCGGTCTGTATTCATAGTACCCGACTAAATTGGGCAATGTGATTAAAACAGCATGATTAATCACTTTTTCCCGCAATTATGAATAATGCACACTGTATTTAGGGCAAAGTAATAAAATAGGTGAACTGTAGTGTTTAAATGTTAACTTTTTAATCAAGAAATAAAAAAAAGATTTAACTAACCAAAACTAACCATGATCCGCACCTATACTTTGTCTTCGGGTTTCGGTGTTTTGTTACTTGATATAACTCAAATATATATTGGTGGGGTTTATGGTTAGTTCTGGTTAGTTAAATCTTTTTTTTTTATTCAAGCTATCTCAAACCCTGACTTATTACATGGACCCTGAGTCATCGGGCATTATTAATAATGGCCGGTCAAAGCGATAAATTAATCACTTTGCCCATAGGTTTTGGGGCATTATGCCCGGCCCTTATTATTAATGCCAAGTTAATTACGTTGCTTGTATCATAAATAATTATTTATATTGTGCAAAGAACGCCTAATAAAACACCGAAAAATCACAGAAACTCGTTTGTTATTGCAGAAAAAATATTAATATTATTTTTAATTAAACAAATTTGCATCTTTGAAAGTTCATTTTAAGTCCAAAATATCTTCTTTTTTTCATAAAATTTTGAGAAAATTTGTATTTTTTGAGATACGTCGTATACCACTAAAAGAGTTAATATATGATGATTGCGTTTTAGGTTTTAAACGATGCAGAACCTTTTTTATAAAGAATACTCTTTTTTGTAAAATTATTAATAAAAAGGTTTTTTTTAATGTGCGAACCTAAATGGACACCCTGTATAAATTACTAAAATATTACCTTTTAAAAAATACATTTATACTATAAACAAAATAATAGTTGCACCCAATAAAATTATTGTTATTAGCCAAACACTTTTCGAATCTTACATAAAATTACCTTCTTCTTTAAAACTTTTCTATAAAAATATAGCGTCATTACTCAATTTATATGATATAAAAGCTTGTGGCGAGGTTTAGGCACTCCTGTTTACTTAATTAAAAAATAAAAAGTTAAAAGCCATCAAAGCAAGTTATTTAATTTATTTGTTTATCTACTTTGCTTAATAATTTTTTTGATACCATATTGTAGAAATGTATTAAAAGAAACTAGTCCGCCATCTTGGGTGTTCCGCCATGTTGGATTTGGAATAAAGTCTTTTTATTTTTCAAGTTACTTCTTGGCAAGCCCTTTCACTTGATATCCATATTGTGAAAGTGCATTAAAAATAACTACTCCGCCATCTTGTGGGTTTCGCCATATTGGATTTAGAATGACGTTACACAGCTATTCATGCATTGTCATTCAAACTAAACGTGTATACCAAATTTTAGCTCAATCGGTTGAGGATATATTATGCCTCCCGTACCTACATACATACAGTGTGTCTGCCTAAGTTCTTTACATATGGGAAACTTTTTATTAATAACTTTACGAAAAAAGTTTTATTTTAAAAAATTTCTACATGGTCTAAAACCTAAAAGCACTCATTAGATATTCCTTTTTTTAGTAGTATACGAGGTATCTCAATAAATATAAATTTTGTTCACGAGAAAAGTACCCTTATTTTTGAAAATATCGAAAATTATTATTTAAAAAAATGTTAATAAATAAATAATAAAATTTAATATGCAAAATCATTCATTTCCGAGATTTTCTTTATGTTAAAACAATGAAAATTTAAATTTGTACTGTTGTTAATACTTATTTTGAAATGTAATATCTAAAGAAAGCTTATTTACTGTCAAAACAGTGAAAACTCACAGAAACTCTCGTCTTACGTTAGTAAGGAAAACTGTTAACTTGTAAATAAACGAGCTTGCATATTTAAGAGTTATTTTTAATTTTAAACATTTTTTCCTTATTAAATGCTTAATATTTCCAAAAACTTTAAATTTTTGGAATTGGCATCCTTATACAAAGCTATTCTTATTTTTATTGCCTAATAGGATAAGGTAATAAAAGATGAGGGTGTAGATTTGAAAAAATTAACTTTTGAGGTTTTTGTCGTTATAATTTTTAACAAATATTTTTTATCACTCTGTATTTACTATTTGTAAAAATATCAATACAATCTGCTAAAGTAGTTCTTTCTCTAAAAAACCCAACTCCAACTCATATGAAAGGCTTTTGTTTAGAAGAAATTGATGGTTATGTAATGGCTTGCAAACGTCATTTTTTACATAAAATTTAAAATAAGTAAAACACGGTTGGAGTTAGGTATAAAACATTATTCATAAAGTATATTTACAATTTCACGCAAAATCTTAAAAATAAATATTATATAGGGACATTAACTTCCGGTATAACCGGAAGTGGGAGAGCTGTAATTTTTTTTTAGTTGTATGTCCTCCAATGACTTATTATAAGGTCCTCATCCAAAAATTTTTAATGAAAATGTTTTAAAGCCGCAATTTGTTTTTATTTATTTGTTTTCTTTTAAAATCACGAGTTTTATTTATAAACTGAAATCATATGGGCATACAGAAGCGTGTGGTTAAGAAACGAGGACTCTGCAAAGTTGTTTTATTGGTTTCGCTGAAAGTCCATTTCAAAGGTACAATCGATGGTGAAAGCAAACCTGACTCAGATAAATGTGGCGAATCACCAAATTTTTGCTTGTATATGGAGTGGTTGGAACTTTTATCTAATCCTCACTTATATACTAATTCCTGAATTAATATATCGTTATATTCAGATGCTCGAGTCAAAATAGTCCAATTAAATAGACACTGAAATCACAATTTGGGGGAAGTGAATGAATTTTGACATAAGTTACTTTAAAGTGTCTACAAACAAAAAATATTTAAAAAAATTTCAACCCCCGGAGAAGGGTTGAACAAAAATAAATAAAGTGTTTTCTTGCAATTACTTTAAAACGGTTGGAGCTACAAAAAAATTCTTTACAAAAGTTATAACACTAAAAATAATAAATCAAAATGGTCTCTATCATTTTTTCCCCAGATGACATTAGGGTTGCTAAAACTTAAGGGATGAAAATTTCAATTAAAAAAATATATTACTGTTTAACAAATTCATGAATTTGCATTTATTTTTGACATAATTACCCTTAGAGAGTCTACAAACGAAGTGTAGAAGAGATTTTGTTTCAACCCCCGGAGAGGGGTTAAAAAAATTAATGTGTTTTTGGAATTATTTTAAAACGGTTGGAGATAGAAAAAACAGTTTTTTACGAAAGTTTAAAAGCTAAAAATTCTACATCGAAACATTCCTCATTATTTTTCTCCAGATGACATTAGGGTGGCTTAAACTTAAGAGATGGTAATTTTAATTAAAAAAATTATACCTATTTAACAACTTCATATATTTGCATTTTTTTGACATAATTAACTTAAGAGTGTCCAAAAACGAAGTGAAGAAGATATTTTGTTTCAACCCCTCTGGAAAGGGGCTGAAAAAGGGTAATAATTGTGTTTTATTGGAATTATTTTCAAACGGTTGGAGATAGAAAAAAGTTCTTTACGAAAGTTTTAAAGCTAAAAATTCTACATCGAAACATTCCTTATCATTTTTTCCTTAGATGACATAAGGGTGGATAAAGCTTAAGGGATGGTAATTTTAATTAGAAAAACACATAACTACATATTTAACAAATTCATGTATTTGCATTTTTTTGTCATTATTACCTATAAAGTGTCTATAACCGAAGTATACAAGAGTTTTTGTTTTAACCCCCGAAAAGGGGTTCAAAAAATAAGGTGTTTTCTTGGAATTACTTTAAAACGGTTAATATTACAGAAAAAAATTCCTAACAAAAGTTTTAGAACTAAAAATTTTACAACGAAATTGTTTTCATCATTTTTCCCCAGATGACATTAGGGTTGCTAAAACTTAAGGGATGATGATTTCAATTAAAAAAATAAAAAATATTTAACAACTTCATGTATTTGCATTTCTTTTTAGCATAATTAACTTTAGAGTGTCCAAAAACGAAGTAAAGAAGATATTTTGTTTCCCCTTTCTGGAAAGGGGCAAAAAAAGTAATAATTGTGTTTTATTGGAATCATTTTTAAACGGTTGGAGATTAAGAAAAAGTTCTTTACAAAAAATGTAGAGCTAAAAATTCTACTTTGCAGCGGGGTTGAAACAAAATGTTTTCTTTATTTCGTTTTTGGACACTCTAAAGTTAATTATCTCAAAAAGAAATGTAAATACATAAAGTTGTTAAATAGTTATTTTTTTAAATTGAAACTATCATCCCTTAAGTATTAGCAACCCTAATGTCATCTGGGGAAAAATGATGGGTACCATTACGATGTAAAATTTTTAGTTCTAAAACTTTTGTTGGGATTTTTTTCTCTAACATCAACCGTTTTAAAGTAATTTTAAGAAAACACCTTATTTATTTCTTTTCAACCCCTTTTCGGAGGGTTAAAACAAAAACTCTTGTATACTTTGTTTATAGACACTTTATAGGTAATTATTTCAAAATTGCAAATACATAAATTTGCTAAATAGGAATGATTTTTTTAATTAAAATTATCATCCCTTAGGTTTAAGCCACCCTTATATCATCTGGAGAAAAAAATGATAAGGACCATTTTGATGTAGAATTTTTAGCTCTACAGCTTTTGTAAAAACTTTTTTTAAGTTTACCCATTTTGAAATATATTTCCAAAAAAACACATTAATTATTTTTCTTTAACCCCTCTCCGGGGGTTGAAACAAAATCGCTCCTACACTTCAATTGTAGACACTCTAAGGATAATTATGTCAAAAATAAATGCCAATTCATGAATTTGTTAAACAGTTATAATTTTTTTATTGGAAATTATCATCCCTTAAGTTTTAGCAACCCTAATGTTATCTGGAGAAAAAAATAATGAAGACCATTTTGATTTATAATTTTTAGTTTTACAACTTTTGTTAAGAATTTTTTTGTAGCTCCATCCGTTTTAAAGTAATTGCAAAAATTACTTTATTTATAACCCTTCTCCGGGGGTTGAATTTTTTTAATAATTTTTGTTTGTAGACACTTTAAAGTAACTTATGTCAAAAATTTATTCACTCCCCCAAATTGTGATTTCAGCGTTTATTTAATTGGACTAAAAACATCTTTTTATAAAATACATACGCGTTTTGCACAATGGTCAAGAAGACTTTGTAGTTTCACTTCACCTGAAGTTTCGGTTATAATAAAATCTTTAGGATAACATTATTTTTAACACGCTTTTATTAACTTGGGTTGTAACTATCCATCTATCTATCTATCTATGTAACGGAATCTTTGAGCCTAATTTTTACCAACTTCCAGCTATTCGATTTCTTTGAAACTTTGCACACGTATTAAGGACCCATGACAATGCAATAATCTGCAAACAGTATCCCGTTATCCTGGTTAGAATCGCCAGGATAAAAAAATCCTTTATATTATAAAAACAACACCTGTGTTGCCATCTTTTGGCAACATCCCAAACTTTTCTCAGGAACTTTAGCTACTCTTGACAAAATGGCGAAGGAATTTTTTAGTGAATAAACTGGAGCATTTTTACATACATACATACATACATGCATATCGAACTAAAAATGAAAAATAAATAATAGTTTAAAAACCAAAAAAACACGCTTTTATATGCAACCGAACTAAAAATTAGAAAATAATTTTTCATTAAAAAAATATTGTCACTTCAGAGTAAAAAGCGTGGGGTGCATTTTACTATTTTTTCATAACTTTTCCCTCATAGATATTGGCAAATATAATAATTATAACATTTAATATATTAAGCACCCCACGCTTTTTACTCTGAAGTGACAATATTTTTTTTAATGAAAAATTATTTTCTAATTTTTAGTTCGGTTGCATATACAAGCGTGTTTTTTTAGTTTTTTAAACTATTATTTATTTAGCTTTCAAAAACCTTATCGCACGAAGGATATATATTACAGTTTTGTTTTTTGACCCTGTCCAATAATTTATTGTATTGGGATTTCGGTAATTTTAAAACCACACTCAAGGATAAATGTTTCTCTAGAGAGTACGGTTTGACTAAATCATTTTAAAGAGGATACGAGTAGCATTTAATTGCCTGGATAGTTTTGGGGCTGGCATGTGTAGCTTTTTTATGACGAAAGCAACGTTTCTTTTACCGCTTTTCGTTAAACTTGACTAAACTGCAAACGCCATCTGTTCTGATGAATATGATTCTACTAACTCTTTAGTACGTCTCATTTTAGTACGAGTACTTGTTTAATTAAAATCTTTATACGTTCGACGAACAGGTATTTAATGAGTGTAATGAGTAATTTATTTAGTTTTTAATGTTAGTTTTATTTATATCACTAGCTTTCCAACGCATAGCAACTTTTATGCAAAATGAGAATATCTTTGATTTTATAGCATTTTCTTGTATTCCAGGCATTTTTTTAAAAACGTAATCCATAATCATTTGCTTAACTTTAACATTGGTGACTTTTCCAAGTTAGCCATAATAAAAGAAATTTTAAGATTTGTTTTCTTTTGATTCAAAGAGCACAATTTATAACAATAAAATAAAATAACTACTTAGTTGCGCAAATCTCCGCACATAGAGCATAGTATGGTTTGAAAGCTAAATGAACAAGCTTTCAAATAAAATGTATTTTAAAATGGAACAAAGAGCTTTATTTTGTACTTTTTTTTATGTTAAAACTTTGTTTGGGTCCGACACCCGGAACATTTGGCATTGACAGGCTGGGTTAACGCGCCGCTTCCATATATGGCGGTATGAATATTCGTGGTAGACTCGTTAATAGAAACCTCTCTGAAAAGGTTTTAAAGGTGTTATTATCATAAAGTGAATTTCATTACTGGCCCAAGAACTATAAACAAAATAGATTTTAAAAGCCTGGAGTTTATAAGCTTTCTTTTAAATACCTGTTATATTGTTAAAATGAAAGGAAATTTCGAAACTTGGTTTAAAGAAAACACATGCTAAAGGTTAAGGAAAAAATATAAAATTTGGCAAATAATTTTCTTGACACCGAACACAAATTTCCAGTAATTATTTACTTACAAATATTGCACCCAGAACAAAAAAGGCAAAAATGAGGCCCATTAAAAACTATTAAAATATATAGACATAAAAAACACAATGTACATCTGCTTAATAGCCAGATTGACCTAGGAAATCTATCCCTTGTAAAACTTTTATAAAAAGTAGGGAAGCCCACGATGCTAAATGGGGATTTACTCGAGCGTCATAAAGACCTACTGGGTTGCAAAGCTTAGATGATAAGGGAAAAAAATGTTATATAATGTATTCCCTTTCATCGGTGGGTTAAGCCGCTATAGATTTTTAAATATGTTACAAAAATACTGTTGGTCTTTCGGTTTGTGGAAATCGATTATATATTTTTGTTATTCCTAAAAATTTTCTTAAAAATAAAAAAATAGCAATGCCCGAGAATATTTTTTCAACTTTACGTCACTCTATCTTAAATTGTCAGATTCGTGAAATATGCACTTTTGAGCATGTGCCATATTGTATTTATTTTTTTAAAATATGCTTTTCATTACTAAGTTAGTACTAGTACTAAACTGCTGCTTAATTTATTTGCAGTTGGGAAAAAACAATATTTACTATTTTGTCATTACAAATAAAGATTTTCCACCAAACGTACGGAAAAATATCCGTTCACAGTTAAATATGCATCCATGTTTGTATGGCAGGACACGAAAAAGTTGATAGAGTGAGTTTATAACGTAAAAAGTAAATGTATACAAATTATATTAATTCTAGTAGCTTTTTAGTTAAAATATAAATAATATAATAAATTTAAAAAAAACAATAATAAATAGTGATGGAAAAGATGGATGCATACTTACCTACAAGTGGAAATTTTCACATCGTTTGTAATAAAGACGTATTTTTTAATGAAAAATAGTGAATGATGGTTTTTACGTTCAAAACATCGCATAAATGTAAAGTATAATAGATTGTTGGATTTAAAATTAAAATACCAGTTTGCTAAGTTTAAAACCAAATATTTTGCCTATTAAAAAAAAACAGTTGATGATGGTGGCTTCAAGACAAAACGTCGTTTCCTACATTTAATGACATCATTTTATAAAATAGAAAAAGTGGCAATTTAAATGTATCGTTTGTTTTAAAATATTTCTTTAAATTACCTGAGAAAAAAAAACTGTTTCGCAAAATTTCGGTTTTTTCGAATTATTCCGGAACGGCTGCAATATTTTGAAACATAATATTGTTAAGCCTAAAAATGCGCAAATTTGCCTCAATATAACCAACCCTGTATCTCTTTCCGTTCCCGAGATTCAAATGGTGCCCCTCGAATTTGTAACACCCTGTATAAAAGTATTGTGTCTTTTAAATTGAATTCATTGTTTTTTTTATGTTCATATACTGTTTACATGTTTTCTTAAACATCAGATCCCATTAACATGCACTTTTATTTATTAAGATGTACAAAGCATTCCCCTTTAAAGCATTGAGTAGCCATAATCAATCATAAATTGCCATTTGATGGGTACACAAACATACCAAACAAATAATGCAAGTAATGTAGACTCACTGTATTATTCTTCTGTGTTTTATTGCTAACGATATTATCATTGTCTGATCATGTATTAATCAATTTTACGCCAAAAGCATCTCGGTTTCTTTAGAAGGGGAACTTAGAATCATTTCCTAAAGAAAGCCAAAACAATTTCCGGTTCTTTTGTGTTAAAATCTATATTGGCTGACTTGCAAGATTTTGCCATGAGGGCAGTTTAATAAAAAATGTTTGGAAACAAAACAACCAATCTACGACATAGCGTTTTTAATACAAGGCTTTTGAAAAGTAAAGTAAAGGGTTCGAAATAGCAAAGAATTAAATTTTCTAATACTAACTAACGTGACATGCACAAAATTTATTTAAAGAAGATGTTAATTTATGATATGAATTTTCATTTGTAATTAAACTATTTGGTTTATAATTATTGTGATTTTAGTTTTTTTCCCGATTATAGTTATAGGAAATATTATGCATTACCTTTAAATGTACTTTTATACAGGTGATATATAAAATATAATATTATTATTTAATAATGAATTATTTTTGTATTTAACCATCGTGAGACACTGTGTAATGATTAACAAAAAATTTAGCTTTTAATAGGGCCACTGGTATAAAAAATTTCATTTTCTGAAGGGGACAACACAATGGATAAAAATATGTTTTACTCTCGTTCTGTATGACAAAATCAGTTTGAGGAGCAAAAAAAAAAAGGATACAGGGTTTTAAACTTATATATTTTTTTTTCAATACCCTAAATATTCTTAACCCATTTTTTTTATTTAGCAATATTATTTTTGGCAATAATGGAGTAATTTACCTTTCACTTACTTACATTTAGTAAGTCCAGTGGCGTCTCAAGCGGCAACTGGTGGAATATCTCTAACCACACAACTAGAAGTACGTCACTGACTCTGTAAATGTGTGTAAAATATTTGTGCTTTTTTTTAGAATAGGCATAAAGAAAAAAATTACTTAATTGCATATTTTTAGCGTATAAAAGAAGCAGCGGGAACTTTTTTTAATTAAGTTTTATTATTTTCTCTTGGCAATTATGTAACAACAACAATAAACACTTATTTAAATACGGTTTATATTTAGCGTTAAATTTTTACCCTTAATAGTTTGTCCAAATAAGAATCTATTACCAAATTAAAAAATATATTAAGAGTGCTTTTTACCAACGAAAAGAAAAATCTAAGATTCTGAATATTACCTTAATTACAAAATGGAGCAAATTTATACTTTTCAATTGTGTAGACTTGAGTGACGAGAAATTTACAAATTATTTTAAAATGGTTGCATTTTTTTTATAAGCTTTATGATTTGGCAAAAGCGGATATAAAGAAAAAAATACAAATGTGCAAGAAAGAATTACTTTAATCGATCGATTGTCAATTACTTTAAGGTAAAAATTAATGAGTTAACTAAGTAAATTTATAAAAAAACTTTTTAACCAAAAAATTAAATTTTGCACTACTTTTTGTTGTTTTGCCAGTTAGATAATTTCTAAGATCTACTTAGACTTTTGGAAAATTTTATTTCTGTATTTAAAATATTTATCCTTTGATTTAGAGGCAAAAATACTTAAAGTACTCGTTTCGCAAGTTAGATCACTTCTTGCTTGCCCTGTAGTTGTTTTTTGAGGCTTGCCTATAATTATCTTTTAATCGGTTCCACATGCATTTCGCTTTTTTTTACTAAAAATAAAATAAATCTTTGTTTTTTTATAAATTCCTAGCTATAAAAGGCTCATTTAGATTAATCGCTTAGAGTGATAGGGGTAAGAGAACAGTTTGGGGAAATGTGGGTTATGGAACAAACTTCAACCTACGGTACTAAAAGAGCCTACCACAAATGACTACAAAAATTAGCAAATGATTTTAAGAACAATAATTGTCAGTTTGAAAATTTAAATTTTTCTAAAATTTATGAGGAATGGAAGACTTTAAGTACGTTTTTTTAATTACAATAAAACAGTAAACAATTACTGAATTTTATTAAAAGATTGGTTTGTGTGCTAAGGAGTAGCAAAGGAATAGAAAAAAATACTTACATACTAAAAAGAAATTGTTTATTTTTTTAAATAATAAACAAAAGGTGATTTAACTAACTTCTGGGTGTTATAGATTTCTTTTTATTTATAAAAATATTTGTTAAACTATAAACTTAATGACTGTCAAAAAAAATTGTGCACTCTTATCAGACAAAGATCAGAAAAAGAAATATGACAAAATTGAATGTTGAGGAAATGTACGGTTTCTGTTATTGGTTTTGGCAGTTAAAAATCGTTCTTTTAAATACTCTTTTTTTAAATATGACTTTGCTCATTTAAAAGTCCTTTAGTTGTTACAATGGTTTTGTCTTGCATGCTGGCGCGGTATGCGTTTCTTTTACACAACCACCTATGCCGTCACAAGCACCTTTGCCATGCGCTGTAGCGAAAAAATTCCATTCTGCTGGTACACGAAAATCTGTTTTGTGAAAAATTAATTTCAAAAATTAAATTTGTTCTTATATTGAGATCCAGCTCAATCAGAAAAAAATATAATTCTTTTAAAGTTGGGCTTGCCAAACTTTTAAAAAATAAATTAATTTAGAATTACATAAGTGCACTCTAGTTGCATCATGGTTTTCATACTCATAAAACACAACACCATTGAGATTACGCACTGTATCATCACTTGATGCTTGATCTTTACTTCAATGTTAGGATTGTATCGCATTTAATCTTTGGAGAAGTCAAGGGTCATTAAAAATTTACCTTTTTGAAGAGAGTTTTAAACTTCATTTAAATACTTTCCCTAAGATTTAGCAATAAAATCGTGTTTTAAAACATCTGATAATGTTTTTTTAATTATTTTTAAAAAATCATCAATATTTTCGGTCTTACAAAGCAATTGGCATCTGTAAAACATTATTATTTAAGAAAAATTGTAAAAAAGCCTGTCGGTGGTAAGGTAATCATCAAAAGGGACATTCTCAATACGGTGTATTTGTGAGGACTCTCTCAAATCGTTTAGGATATTTTCGGTACCAGAACAATTTTTACAATTAGCAAAAAAAAACAATCTGCTTAGGGATGAAACAAATCGTAGTTTTTAAATAATCTCGGTAAGTATCTTCTTTTATTCTTCTTATTTTTAATCGAATAGTGCCGAGTATTTTACATAAACACACATTGTGTGTACCTTTAGGGCCTACTGGGATACACTGCTTATGTCTTAAAGCTCTAAAACCTGACACAGAAATCTTTAAATGAGAGTTTTCTTTTACGAACTCAGCATGTAAATCATTGTGATTTCCCAAAAGCAAACGTTTCTGTAAAAAATAATTATTTTACTTTCTTTAAATAATAAATATGTGTTATAAATAATAAATAACATTAAAAAAATAAAAAAAGGATGAATATATAACGTTCCATATTATGAATATTTCTTTTACTTTCTTGATCAGATTCAAGCTCATACCTCGGCGTATTCTTTTATCAGGTTGACTATACTAGTATCCTTTGTTTTCTTTTAAATTTTTAGCCGTAACAATTAAACGTCTGCTCACGCCAAACTCTCTAGCAATTTTTCTAGTAGGCGACTTCACTGGTAGTGTTGCAGATAATTTTTTTCCTTTCGCCTTAACGTTCTTGGCAATGCTATTTTAAATTTATTTATCCAATCATCACAAACATTTTCCGTAAGTATACTTGAATTGTAACTGTTAAAATATGTTTTTAAAATTTTACTGCATCGAATATATTTAATTCCAACTTTTTGCAGGATTTACTATGAGAGCTTCATTATCCGCAGCTGCTAGTTTTGATCTCCTAGTCATATAGTAATTAACTATACTTACATTTATAATATTTATTATTTTTTATCTTCCTTTAAACTATTTGGTATTTCTAATTTTTTATTCTGCAAACCAAAACTTCTTACATCTTGTCCTGGTTTATTTACATCTTGAAATCGAGTCAAATCTTTTAGTTTATACAATCGTCTTTTACACGAAACACAAACGAATAAACCATATAAACCACTATACTTTTTATCATATTTTTCCGACAAAAAGTGTAATTTGTTTCTTACACAATTGTGTTTTTTTGGAAAGTATTGCAACACTTATGTGACGGCACCATGATTAAAATAAAACAATGAATGTCAAACGAAATAACAAATAAAATCAACATGAGTTGAGGAAAAGTTGTAATTTATGTTTGCGGCTACCTAAAGCGAGATAATTGTACTAAACATTTTTTATATACGTTATTGCAAATTTAAAAAATCGGTGAAGACTTCTAATTAAAATAAATATTTATTAAAGTTATGTATTTTTATTAAAGTTTTATTTAGCCTGGAAAAATGCAGAAGGTAGAAGTATGTTCGGAAGCTAAACGGATCGAGCACCGCGTGGCGTAGCGCGTCCGCCTCACATTCAATCGTCCATATCTTTTTTCTGGTAAGGTGCATAACATTTTTTCGTGCAGTCGTTTAGTCTATAGTTAAACAAATATTTTTATAAATAAAAAAAAATCTATAACACCAAGAAGTTAGTTAAATTACCTTTTGTTTATTATAAAAATAATATTTTACTTTTTGCGTAATTTTTTTCTATTTCTCTTCTATTCCTTAGCACAAATCAATTTTAAATAAAATCCAATTTAAAAAAAAGTATTCAAAATTTTTAATCCCTCATAAATTTTTGATTTTTTTTAAATCTTTAATAGGTATTACTTTAAACCTATTAAGCTATCAAAACATAAAAGCCTGGTATAAATAATATTATTATATCAAAGTCAGTTAAATACGAAATATTACCCTTGGACGTTATTAAAAAAATAAACTCCCTAGGACCTACAAATTTACCAATAAATAAACAATAAGTTATCTTTATTTAAGCATTTATTAGGAAAATACAAACATACTTACACAATATACTTATTAAAATTAATTAAAAGTAAAACGTAATGTTCCGTCAGCCTGGCCTCAAAATAAAAACATTCTTTCTCTTAAATTCGCCGAGTTTTTCTGGCACAAGCGCATGCTCAGCTTTAGCAGCTTTTACTAAAATATTTCGGGGGCGATAGGTATTTTAGGGTATTTTCCACTACTTTGGATTTCAACGCTTTCGGTCAACGTATATTCCTCGGGCCAAAGGCCATCGGGATACACACCATCGACCTCAAGCGGTATTATCCTGATAATACCCTTGATACCTTAATAACTATAAAATCGAATTGTCGATTTTTAGTAGCCCGCTTAAGAAATTTTAACTCTATATAATTTTTGGGCACCCCATGTTTATATCAACTTTTTTTTTATTTTGATGGGAAAATTTTACCATAGCAGTTTGCACCACACTTTACGAACATCGCGTATCTGCAGCTAAAAATCGTAATAATTAAAAATATTTAAAATTGTGTTTTTATTATTATCCTAAGTATTCATAATCAGATTTGGACAACATTTTTAGTAGTGTTATTTGTAGCATTGAGACGCAAATTTACCACTTATTTAACGCCCAGTGGCGTCTCGGGCGGCACTTTGACAAATATTTGCAAAAAAAATGTACCCACAGACTTTTATACAAATTTTATATTTTATTTGGATTAAGCATGTTAAAACATATCTTCTTTAGTTTCTAAACTTTTTTTGTATCTTAATATTTTTTAAAAAACAAAAAATTAAATTTACTAATTTTTATACCCCATCCAAGAAACACTGGAAAAATGTATTAGGCATTTAAATTTGTCATCGCATATTTGATTTTTCTCATCATTAGGACACTGTTTGTAAGAAATGTTATGAAAGTAAAACTTGCAATGCATGCAAAAGTTTAAATAACTCTCATATTTAATTTTACCTTCTTACAAGATTTGTAAGCAGATTCTACACCGTTTTTCGGCCCCTTTTTCACTCTTTATTCTCCTCAAATTCTTGTACAAAATTGGTAAAAAACTAATTACATTTTTATTAAATAAAAATAAACTATCAAAAATCTGGAAATTTATTAGGCTTCAATCGACTAAACTATAAATGAAATTTTAAGGAAATAAAACTATAAAACATAAGAAAAATGTTTTTTGAAATAAAAATGCATTTTTCCACAATGGGTGCACTTTTCCGCAAAAGAACCCAACGTTTTTAGGTCCAGCAGTCTATAATTTTTTCATTGCCGAAGATTTGCGGAACTATTTTACATAACACTAACTATATAAACGAAAGTGTTATGGGAGCCAATGAATACAAGTTCGACGCAACCAACAATACACTATAATTTTAGTTAGGAGCATACCCAAGGGAGGGCACTAATTGCAAAATACATTTTTTCGGTCAACGCAGATGAACCAGATAGTTCTGGGTTTTTGCATGGTGTGGGTTATTCCACAAATTACAAAAGATTATTCTTTTGTAGTTGCCGCAGTTTTTGCGTTATTGTTATATTTTGTGTTTTTTATTAAAAAGTTAATTCTGTTAAAAAACAATAATGTGAATGTTATGTAGTGCCTTACTGTCAGAATACAACTAGTAAAAAAATACTTTTACGAAACGTCACAAAGAACGTTCTGAAGCTTAATCAAGTTGGAAATCCTACTTTCAAAAACAAAAACCTTTCAGCAAGTTTGTAAAACATTTGTATTATGTGAAAGGCATTTTTGTGACGCTAGCACCTACCAGGAACAAATAGAGGGTTACGAAAAAGAGGATGATCCTACAGAATATTTACCACAAGTAAGTATTTCTCAGTGTTTTGTAAGTTTTCCAGAATATTTTCATGTATGGGTAATTACACTGATTACCTTAAATTAAATTTGGAGTCTAAATTAGGTTGATAAGTAAGTAGGGTAACAAGGAAAATGTTCCATTAGTTGCTACACCGAAGTCATCGAAAACTAATTTTGACACCCAAGATTCTTTAATAACAGCAATCCGTTCACTGTCAAAGAAATTAAAATTAATTTTTAGTAAGTATATAAATCATGTTAACTTTTGTAAGGTCTCTATGATGGCATATTCTTTTAAAAGATTGAGAATGTGGTTTTTGCAATAGTGTCTAACTTTTTTATGAAAGTGCCATATTACATAGAATCTAGTGGCATACATATATGAATTCCTTACAGAGACACTATTTTTAAGATATTACTAAAATATGCTCTTTTTAAATGTACTTTCACTGTCTATATTTTAATAAATATTCCAGTTAAGGCTCTCTGGGCAATTTAAAAATATGCACTTATAAATCATTCTCCTAAAAAGAAGCCCTTAATTTAATATAAAATGCAATGTATATAAATAATAATATCAATAATAATTATACTTACATATACGTATTTTTTATGATTTTTGATTTCTAATAATTATTTTTTATGCTATGTAAAGAAAACTAAGATTTGCTTAGAACTGCAGATCGTAGCAAAACAATTATTATTTAACTGTGGCATATGTTAAACCAGAACTATTTTCTTTATTTTTATATTTTTTTTTTGTATACGTTTTTCAAGTAAATCTTGCTATAATAAAATTATAAACAGGGTGGCCATTTGAAAACGAAACAGAGCTTATTTTCGACAGTCCAGGTTATTTAAGGAAAAACGTTTTGACATGCATGGCAATTTTTGATTTTAGAGAGAAACATTTTTTTGCCACTTCTCCCTCCTGAACTGCAACCCTCTAGCAGAAATGAGACTCACCCCCAAACCTTAAGTAGAAAGAGGTATCGAGCAACACCTTATTTTAAAGGTGTCTCTGACCCCAATTACCACTGGCAAGTTTCTGCTATTTTTCCCATTGATATGACACCTTGTGAAAATTTTGATTTTAATTTTTTTTAATGTATAATATTAAATTACTTGTAAGAGCAAACTACTTTAAACTAATGGTATATGATAAGAGTTATATAATGTTCAAAATAAAATAATAATTAATCATTCTGGCGATGGGGGCGAGTGCCACCCCTGCTAGAGGGTTGCAGATGGGTAATGGGTGGTAATAGGGGCAAAAAATGTTCCCCTTTAAAATTAAAAATTGATGTGTCCGAGCGTTTTTCCTTAAATGACATAGAGTGCACAAAATTGTTTCATTATCAAATGGCCACCCTGTATATTTATACCTTATACATATTTGTAAAATGATTATGCAATTAAAATTTATTTGCTTTTAGTTAATGTACCATTACCTGGCCCATCTAATGTAAATAAATGTTAATGTTCCTGAACCACAAATCTCTCAAAGCAATACTTTTTCAACACGTAAGTCAATTAAGGTGTTCTTGTTTAGTAGATAACTAAGTAATGTGATTAGTATGTAATAAAATATAAAAATATAATTTTATTTTGCTTTTTATTTGTTTAATAAAAAAAATTATATAGGGGCTGAAATATTTTCTCATACATTATACAGACTGTCCACGGATGAGGTTTACAATAGAACAAATAGATAAAAAAATTTGTTTTTCAAAAAAAAATTATTCCTAATAAAAATTTCTGCTTGTGATTTTGTATACAGGGTGCGCGAAAACTTAAAAAGGATGATTTTTCTCTAAGAGTAAACACCTTTTTTTTCCATTTTTAGGTAAAATGTTATTTGGAAAATTTCTTTAGAATAAAGTTGTTATCAATAAAAAAATAATATAACATTTCCTTCATAATTTGGCGAAAATGATTTGATCATATTCATTTCCAGTTGGAAAATTGTGTTGTATATGAATTTGTGGGAGGCGGGTGTTTAAAAAGCAAGTTATGACAGTTTTTTACTCTATTTTATTATAAAAATTTAAAATAATTCACTTTTGATAACAGCAAAATCAATTTCATAAAGCTTTTTGATACTTTTGTAAAATAAATAATGTAATTTAAAATGCTATTCTTTATAAATTTACTAAACGACATTTTGCCTAAAAATGAAAAATAAAGGTAGTTTACTCTTGAAAAGAATAATATTTTTAAATTTTTTGGACCCTGTATACAAAATCAACATTGTCTCTTCGTGAATCACATTTTGTATACAAGCAAAAATTTTCTTCGGAAAAATCTTTTTTTTAAATGATTTTTTTATCCGCTTGTCCTCTTGTAAACCCCATCCGTTGACAGTCTATAGATAACCCGGACTTTCTTTAATCCTTTATTTCCTTTCATCCCTTATAACTTAATAACTTTAAATTAGTAATTTAAAGTTACTTAAAGAAAGTATGCAAAACACATACAATTTCATTGACACTTTAACAGATATGCACTCTTCATTAACTAAAAAAATTGGTTATTTAGAAGAATAGTATATTTCTATTACGATATCAACATGTTTCCGTTTAACCCTATCTCTTTAAGTATCTCAAAATGAAAACTTAAGTTTTCTAGTTATAGTACTTAACTAACCAGAAGGTACTGGGTGTCCCAACTCTATTCATATACAAAATAACTGCACCCCTATACCTAATAAAAAAAGCTTAAATTAAAAACTGTTTTTGTTTGGAAATATATTTATTTTATTAAGTATAGGTACCTGTACAAGGTGTTTAAAATGTGTTTACTATTTAATAAGTTTTTTTTAAGTGGAACTTACTGTATTTTTGACAAATCATGACTATTTAATTGTATTGCTGATCTTTACTATATCACTAACTAGCATGTCGATATAATTATTAAAGGTAAAAAGTAAAGTAAAAAATAATACCGCTCTAGCTTGGAGTGGCAGGTAAAGTGATAACATAAAATTAATCATTTAATATTTTGGATACTTATTCATTTACTTAAATTATATATATATATTTACCGCGAAATTTAAATTAATTTAAATTTTATTTTAAAATTAATTTAAATTTCGCGGTAAATACTACTTTATTAATAATTGTGTAGATGGCGCCACTGGCAAAAAATTGCGTTTGGTGGTTAGAATCCTACGTTATTTGTCTTTGTTTAGCTGCATATCTTAGGAGCATATCCGAGGGATGGCGCAATCAACAATGTAAGCGGATACACGGCAGTTTTTATTATATAGTTAGTGTTATGTGAACTATTTATAAAAAATGATACAAAGAGTATAGACTAAAACTAGAAATAAAATTTCTTTCCTGTCTATTTCTTCTTTCTATCGAGTTACCGAGTCAGGAAGCTGTTTTTATATTGGCAGTTTTATTTTGCTAAGCAAATACTAAAAATCGACTGCAGACATTTTTTTAAAGTTCTTAATCATGTACTTCTAACTTTTTCAATAATTTATTCATGAATTTGTGGTTTTTCTCTTTGTTTAATACAATCGTTTATCAAAAATTCATAAAATCTTTTTTTTAAACTGTTAGGTAATAACAAGCTACAGCTTTTCTGCGATCTTTTTTCTACTTATTATTTCTGGTCGCCGATGCACCGATTAACCAAAAATATCTATCTATCTACTTATTATTTCTACGTACGCACAAATCTTTTAGACCACCGATACAACAGAATATCGTATACCGTGCTTCATAAAATTCAATGTTCATGACATTTTATTTCATTATGGACTCCTACCTTTTTCTACAAACTATCACTAATTTAAAACACGAAAACATTTTCTTAAGTTTTGTATTTGTCATTTCATACCACTGTCTCCCTTTTTGATCTAATTATCCGGATCAGTTACATCAGCATAATTATTATTTAGTCTATTAAAATCAACAATTTTTATTTTAATGTTAGGGCTTGGTCATATTAAATATACTCAATTGTTATTCCTTTTTGTTACTTTGTAAGGTCCATGTCCATTCAATTCTGGAGATAACCCTTGTTCCTTGTTGTATTTGTTGTATTTTAAAATAAATTGGAAACAATTATTAAGGAAGCAATACCTTGCTCAAAATAAAGGGTAGCTTTTATATAAGTATGGGCTCCAAAATCAACCTTTACAAATATTGGGAGCAATAAAAAGTTACATTTTTATATTTTATTTTCACAACGAACAAATATTTTATTTCAACAATTAAGTTATGTTAAATTAAGCTATATTACCAACGTGTGTAGCAGCAGACAACTAAAATATTTTCCTAAAATTAATTTTATCGTCTCGACCGTATGCTTTAAGCTGACAAAGGACAACGAACGACGAGCTATAATTAAGTAAATATAATTTTCAGTTACAGGGTTTTTTTTATAAATTGGTTTTCATTATTTATGTCCTAAAATCTCCTCCTTTAATTTTAATAAAATTTGCTTGTGTTATTTGTAGTATTAAGAAACTAATTTAGCTCTAAGCTAATTAAATTTATTCAGTCCAGTGGCGTTCCAAGCAGTACAAACGAATATTTCTGACAAAAAACATGTGCGCCACTTATTTTTCGGTATTTTTATTTAGATTAAGCAAAAATACCAAAGCTTCTTTGTGTCTGTATTTTTTTATATAGTTTGCTTAGTTTTTGGGAAATAAAATAAAATTTGCTTAATTTCATATCCCTAACCCACCTTAAAAACTGACTTATTTTACACGGGTGGGACTAATGTTGCACGGGGCATCAGTCGATTGCGAGAAACCTACCAATGTAAGAAAGTCATTTTCACACAAGTATTAAACACTTTTTTTTTACGATCACAAATTTTTTACCAGAAAAATATTTTTTGTTTGTTTCTCCTAAGAGAAAAAAAAAAAGAAAACAATTGAAAACTTTGCAGCACTAGGGTGTTATACTGGCTAAGCAAATAGGTATTGGGATATCGGCCAGTAAAGCAACAAAAAGGCTAACTAATCGTTATCCAATATGAAATGTTTACTTGCAGATATTCCCGTTGGACTGTTTCTTTTGCTCACATTGCCTATGTGTCATCTTATTTAGCTGATTCTGTATATTGTTCCTCACATCAGTATTTTATACTTTATGATAATATTTTTACATCAAAAATCACCTACTTTGTGGCTTTGTATAATTTATAATTTTGGAATTTAAAATAGTCCTCACTAAAAAAAATATTGTATGGTTTGTTCATTGTTATTTAAATTAACATCTTAATAACTGCAAAGTTTTTTTTAATAACAATATGCCTGCGATGATAGCTGTTTTTTGTTCTGGCTGGCGTATGGCACGTGATCTTTTATCTATTAGAATGACATAATAGGATATGTATATCACACTAGTGTTGTAAAATACCTTGCAACACTAAGGTGATATAAGGCATTTTCTAAGCATGAAAAAAGTGTGCTTTTGCGTTTTTTTAAATTTAAGCACCCCATATGTGGAAAACAATGCATTTCCGGAACCATTTTTATACAGGTTGAGCTTAATAACATTACACATAGGCAATGTTAGGAAAAAAGATAATCTAACTAAATCCCGGCATGTAAACATGTGTGTGTGGTAGAGATATGTTCTCTTTTTAGTGGACTGTATTACATTTTTAAATGTTTGATTTTTAATTTAAAGCGTTGTGACACGCAACTTAAGTACAAAAATACTGAGTTACACCGGTTTTTAACTTACTTGTTGGTAAATTTCTCAATTTGTGTTCTTGAGATCCGCGATGATACGCGCCCGAGATGCAACTGCTGAGATCTGCCAAAATTCTTCATCTGGCGATGTTGCCAATGTTTCTTTGTGTGTGGCGCGAAATTTAAACTGTTTATTTAATAAAGTTTAGTCCAAACATGCCTCCCCGCTTGAAAGGCTAAAGTCTTTCAACATATAACACATACACTACTTGTTTAAATGTCATGTCCATGGCATGGTGTTGTTTGCAGTGATTCTCCTATGAGAAAGTGTAAAGGTGTAAGAACAGCAAGATCATTGGGATCCTCCGAGAGTGAGTTTTGAATTGAAACATGCTTCTGTTTGCACCAAAAAGTGTAGTATTCTTCATATGTAAAAACAGCATTTCCTGTAATGCGTTTCATATGATATTTAAGAGATTTAACGACTGCCTCCCAAAGTCCTCTAAATGTTGGGGTTCGTGGTGGAATATAATGCCAAGTGATGTGTTCATTTGTTGTGAAATTTTGAACTTGATTCCAATGTGTTTCGGATGCAAGCATGTTTGTTACTTCAATCAATTCCTTATTGGCTCGTACAAAATTTGTTGCATTGTCTGAATGAATGTAAGTTGGTTTGCCTCGTCTTGACATAAAACGTTTTAGAGCTGCTAAAAAAGCTTCTGTTGTAAGTCCAGACACCAATTCTAAATGAACTGCCTTAGTGCTAAGACAAACAAATATTGCAATATAACACTGAAAAGTGTTCTCTTCCACGACCGTGACTTTCTTTGATCAGAATTGGTCCTGCATAATCAATTCCAACAATAGTGAATGGTCTTGAGGGTGTTACACGATGTACTGGTAAATCTCCCTTCCTGATAGTGGCCAATATTTTATACGTAAGGAAGACAGTTCCGCTTGGGAACCTCCGTGCAATAAACATTTATGTTCCTCTTCAATAAGCAATTGTGTAAGCTTGGGATTTGATGATAGTACGACTGGATGTTTCTGAGTTTCTGGAATGTTTGCATGTTTTAATCTTCCTCCAACTCTAATTATGTCATGTTCATCAAGATATGGATTTAAATTGAGTAACTTGCTGGTGCATTTTAGCTTCTTATTTGCCTTCAAAGCCATTAATTCTTCACTGAAATCTTGCTGTTGTGAAAGTTTAAGTAAACAATTTAATGCACTGTCTAACTCTTGGCAGTTAGACTACCTGTTAATTTATTTTCTTTTTGACGTATGTTGTAAATAAAGCTTTGAACATAAGCTAGAACTCTTTTTAATTTTCTAACTGATGAATATTTATCAAAAATATTACTTGTCGCGACACTTACTGTAAGGCATTTTGGCTTCCGCCTTTCTAATTCTTCGTCATTGCATACTAGTTCTGGTAGAAATTGTGGCCAACTGTTTTTATCTTGTTGAAGCCAGTAAGATCCTGTCCATCACAGTGTGTTTTCCATAAGTTGATGTGGCATGAGTCCTCGAGAAATAATATCTGCAGGGTTTTCTTTAGTTGGCACGTGATGCCATTTATCACCTTGAGAATTTTGCTGAATTTCAGCTACACGGTTTGAAATAAACACTTTCCATGTGCTAGAAATTGCGGATAGCCAGTGTAAAACGATTGTAGAGTCGGTCCAAAGATGTACTTCATAAATAGGTAAAGTCAATCTCATTTTTAATTTTTTAATAAGTTTGGACAGCAGATGAGCACCACATAACTCTAGTCGTGGTAGTGATTGTGTTTTTACTGGTGCTACTCTTGATTTACAGCACAGTAGTTGGGATAAATGGCTACTATCTTCATGTGTAGCTCTTACATACACACAGGCTCCATATGATTGTTCACATGCATCACTAAAACCATGAAGCTGTATTTCCCTTATACTTCCATGTGTTAATATTAAAGTGACATTTCTAGGAATTTTTAATTTGTTTAATAAAGGTAACTGCTGTTCCAATTCAGTCCATGTGGTGTATTCAGATGTAGGTAATGTGTCGTCCCAATCCAACTGAAGTAACCATAATGTCTTAAGAATTAATTTGGCCTTGAGAATAACTGGGCCAACCAGACCAAGTGGGTCAAAAATCTGTGCTATTATTCCTAGAATTGTTCTTTTTGTCTCTTTTCTAAACTATTGAATCTTTTTAAGGCTGTGTCATATGAATTGCCAAGTTTATCTATATTGTTCTTAAATGGTAGTCTGACGATAAATCTTCCATCGGAACTTTTCTTGTATGTTTTTTGGAAATGTTCTTCACATTCACTTTCTTCAAGTGTCATTACAGGTTTGGCCAAAATTTCTTCAATTTCCCAAAATTTCTGGACTTGGCCACTTAAATTTTGAGTACAATGATGGACTGAAAAACAATGTTGTGGAATTTTAGTATTTATTTTCCCAGAAATAATCCACCCAAACACAGTATTTTGTAAAGTTGGTTGATTTTTTGTTTTTATTTGTCCGTTTAATAAAAGATCCATATAAATTTCAGCCCCAATAAGCATGTTTAATTTGCTTGATTTGTGAAATTCAGGATCGGCTAACTTAAGATTTGGTGGGATGTAAAAATTGTTTAAGTTCAAATTTACCACAGGAAGGTTACTCGATATTGTTGGTAGAACCATAAAATTCAATGTCTTTTTATAGTTACTTATTTTTGATATTATTGCTACCTGAGCGACTTCTGATATTTTTGTTGCTGTGTTTCCTATTCCATTTATGGATACATCTGCTTTAATTTTTTAATTTCTGTTGATCGAGTTTCCGGAGTCATATTCATGAACTTGTCACAAGCAAAAAGTTTGTGAGGTGCCTTGCCACAAATCAAACATTTATCATGGGCTGTATTTTGTGCCGAGAAAAATGAATTTTGTTTATGTCGGTACTTATTTTTATCTGCTTGTGTTGTAACCTGTACCTTTGATGAAGGCTGATAAGATGTTCTGTGCAAAGACAAAAGTTTGAATGATGAGTTTTTTGTTCTCATATCGCTCTTTTATTAAATTCTATGCGATTTAATAATTTTGTGTGGTTGTTTCTAAATTTATTAGCACGTTTTGTGCATCCCCTGTAAGGGAGCCTTTTAAGTAGTGAAATTTTTCTATTTGTGACAAAGAAGTATTATTATGTATTAAAGAAGTGAATGTTTCTTGAAATGCATTCCATTTATCATATGAACCATCAAAGGGTGTTAAAGTTATTGGTGGCAGTTTTAATTGAGCATTTTGTGAATGGTTTGTTACCTGTGATAAGTTTATTCCTTGTTGACGAGCTGAGGGATCTTGCACTAAAAATGATTCTGCTGCCGCTAATATTTTGAAATATTCCTTGTCAAACTTTTCCCTTTCATCTAGCTCTTGGTCTATATCTGCTGCTTTACTTTCAATTTTTGTTTGAATCCTGTCAAATTCACTGTACAAGTCTTCAGCCCTTTTTTTTCTAAGTTTTATTTCAACAAAATCTGGATGTTCTTTTACTAACTCCTCTGCTAAATGAGCTCCAAATCTTTTTAACTTTAAACCTATTATTTCTCTGGCATCGCCCATGTTTATAATTAAATTCAAAAATTAATAGGACCACCAAGTTAAGACCACTGCAATGTTGCCTTTTTTATATCTTTCAGTTTAGTTCAAACGCACTCAATGTTTGGCAACACTGAATGTCTTCTGGCCACAATTATTTTTGGCTTAGAAAGAAATATTGATATTTACTCTAACAATGCTTTATCTAACAACTGAAAGAAGACTACGCGCATCGCGGTGAGAGGGGAAGGTACGCGGGGAATTACCCTTTGATGTATGCCGACTTTGGAGTTTTTGCGAAAAAATGTTATTTTCGCAATGAAAACACTAAAATATCACTACTTCGATGCACTTCCGCACTAAATCCGATATATCCGGCTCGAAGGACCAATGTTTGTAGTAGAGATATGTTCTCTTTTTAGTGGACTGTATTACATTTCTAAATGTTTGATTTTTAATTTAAAGCGTTGTGACACGCAACTTAAGTACAAAAATACTGAGTTACAACGGTTTTTAACTTACTTGTTAGTAAATTTCTCAATTTGTGTTCTTGAGATCCGCGATGATACGCGCCCGAGATGCAACTGCTGAGATCTGCCAAAATTCTTCATCTGGCGATGTTGCCAATGTTTCTTAGTGTGTGGCGCGAAATTTAAACTGTTTATTTAATAACGTTTAGTCCCAACAATGTGTGACTAATACTGCTTGTTTTGGAATTTTATTGCTTGCTCAAGCAAATATTTTTTAACAACATTCTGTAATACGTTTAGGTACTTTGGGGGCAAAATGTAAAAATGTTGTGATTTATACTAAATTCTCAAAAAAAAAAGATCAATATCATACTTCTGCTTTTTTTAAGTGAAAAATCTTGTATGTTAATTTATTTTTGCAATTTTGAAATAAAATAAGATAATTTTTATAATATTAATTTATATATTAATTTAAGGTATTTACCTTTTTCAAAAATTAATAAAAAAATCAAAATATAATATAAATAACCTACCTTATTTACGGTTTACTTTGTATATTAGTAACATTACTAAAATTTAAATAATGCCATCACTTTTAATGGAATGTTTTTACTAGAAATTATGCCAAGTGTTCAGAAACTTATATTTAAAATACCGTGTATTTCCGAAAAAAAGTTTCTTTAGCCAGTTCTATACCAAAAATGTAAGAGTTAAAAGGATATTTAGGATTTTTAATAATTTATGACAAAAACAAAATTAATTTTCCTATATTTAAAATGTGTTATTTTAAAAGACAAGCTGCATATTTTTATTATTCCTTAAATTGTGTAATAAATGGGCCTGTTAGTGGTAGAAATTGTAGCCGTGTTTAGTTTTAACATATTGACTTTTAGACAAAACAAACCAAGCTAAGAACAATACCTATTTTTTTTAGTACACATAAAAAAGGTAAAAACAGAAATAGATAAGAAAATGAGCTAATAGTCTGTCCGCTTGTGAATAACCCAACAGCATGGGATTATATAAGGAAGGGGAAAAGGGCTTTGCTCTCCACCTTCCCCTTAGCATAAGTGAGAAGGTATATTTGTGTTAACAAAGCTTCTTTTGTTGCGTTTTTAGTGCTTATCCTTATGTGGACTTCTCTTAGAATTTGTAAAGAAAGAAAAGAAACATGTTTTAGTAACAAAAATTAGTAATTTGTAAGGTTTGGAAGATGGGGAAATTTATTTTCGCGCTTTAAACAAAGAGAACATGTTTTTGTAAGAGGAATCACAGAGTTAAATGATTTTCGAACCTTTTATTTTTCCTCAAAAAATTTTTTATTGCAAATTTTTAGCGGTACACCTTCATTTTATAAAAATATATAAATACGTCTGTGCCTACCAGTATTTATATTTTATTTAATTAAATACTTTACTCATAATAAATAAAAAAAAATCTTTTAACCAGAATTTTGATAAAAACTTAAAAAGCGCTCTATTAAACGAAAGCAACACTCCACTCCAAAATATTGGATTTTCATTTATTTAATTCGGAATTTAATCAAACATGAAATAAACACTTTAATAAACTAATACTTAATTTATTTGCATTTTTTGGTACATTTTGTATTTTTACCTTAAAACATAAAATAAAATAACAAGAGACGGTTTTTACCGTCCGGTAAACTAATCTAAGAAAAAGAATATTATATTTTCATCAATTTTTTAATTCTTGTTTTATTTTCATTGTGTAGGGTGTAAAAAAAGGTTATTTACACAAAATATATAGCGCAGTTTTACAAAAATAAAATTTCCTATTTTTAATTATATGCTCTAATGCAGTAGTCCATTAAAAAAGTGTTTTTTTAGATTTGTAATATTTTCATCTTTTAGCAAGCAAATAAACATATCTACGACTAATATTTTTAAAAAACTTGGAAATAATTACAAGATAAATGTACACTTATTCTTAAAGTAAAAAAAAACAAATAATAATAAAGTTCCAAACATCGAAAATGTAGTGCTATCCAAAACTTATTAGAACAGTATTTAAATTTATTTAAAAAAATTAACCGCTGCGATAAGCACATACCCTAAAATATACAGTATGTCCGCGGATGCGGTTAACGAGAGGACAAATGGACCAAAAATTGAAAGATACGAAAAAAGTCATTCTTGATAAAAAAAAAAGTCTGCTTGTTGAAAAAATATGATCCACGATGAGAAAATATATTTTTATCATACAGGGTGTCTCAAAAGTGCAAAAACATAAAATCAAACAAAAGCAAACAGTCATTTTTAGGCGTTTTAACGTGAAATGATAAATAAAAAACTTGCTCCAAATTTACTTCTAATTCTGATTCCGAACTTACTAAAAAAATTTTAAGTTACGAAAAATTAAAAAAAAAAACATTTTTCAAGTACGCATTTTACTACCTTCATATTATAACTTTTATACCTGTACATTATTACCTGTTAGTGTCAGTGTCAAAAAATACTTTCTAAAATGTTGACCGTAGAACAAAGAGTTTTTATAGTGCAATGCTATGGAAGTAGTCAGTGCTCTTATAATAGCTATGTAGTGGAGGAATTTCAACGCAAATTTCCTGGAGTAAACGTTTCGAAAGTTGGTGTTCACAAACTGTACCTTGCGCTGGAGAGGTCAGAGAATGGCTGAACAGAAAATTCGGTGTGAGATGGATAGGAAGAAATGGACCAGTTTTATGGCCCCCAAGAAGCCTCGATCTGACATCAGCCGATTCTTTTCTTTGGGGTCGTCTAAAGCAGCTTACTTATGCACAACCTTTAGTAAATAATGTTGAAATTTTAAAACTAAGAATTAGGCGAGCAGTGGAATCATTACCAATTGAAGAGATTCAAGCCATTTTGATCATATTAGGAAGCAGTTGGAAAAATGTGTTGAATATGGGGGAGGGGTTTTTGAACTATGACTATTGTGTATTATGTTTCGTCCATCATTAATTTATTTAAATTAGTTTTTAGTAATGAAAAGGTAATAAATAAGTAAAAGTAGTAAAACGTGTACTTGCAAAAATATTTTTTTTAAATTTTTCATAAATTTAATTTTTTTTCAGTAACTTTGGAATTAGGAATAGAAGTAAATTTGGAGCAGGTTTTTATTTATCATTTCACGTTAAAACGCCTAAAAATGACTGTTTGCTATTGTTTGATTTTGTGTTTTTGCATTTTTGAGACGCCGTGTATAATAAAAATCTATTTTCTCATCGTGGATCATATTTTTTCAGCAAGCAGACTTTTTATCAAGAATGACTTTTTTCGTATCTTTCAATTTTTGGTCCATTTGTCCTCTCGTTAACCGCATCCGCGGACATACTGTAGAACAGACAATAGAGACATTTTGCACCTCTTATTTTGAAATTCCGTTGTGGTTTACGTTATTCTAAGACTGCGCAGTAACGCAAACATGATCCGTTATCGTTATTTACCATACCGGACTCCTTTAATTACGGATGAATACCGAAGAGCTTATCGTTATCGTTATCGTTATTAGTAAACTTTATGGTTGCCGAATTGTAGAATTTTTAATATCAATAATTAAGAAGGTTAAAATTTTAATACCGTATTAATTAAAATATCATTGATACATAGCGAATAATTAGCGAAAAATCCATAGCAGTAAGAAAAAATAAAATAGTGTTAAGAAATTAAAACGGACTTGCATTTTTAAGGATGTATTAAATCAGTAATTAATTTACATGTTACACTCTGGCACACTTGCTTTTTATTCTACTACCAAACCTAACCTTATTTTTTGCGTTTTGCTTTTTGCTTATACTGTATTGTTTACATCTACTTTTAAAAACAAAATCAAGAGAACTGTTTGCATATATTAAAATATCAACATATAACTTGTGGAAAATAAAAGTAAGTACTGATTTTTCGTAAACTTTAAAATCGGTGAACCACAGGCAAAAATAAGGCTATGTGTCGAAAGCGCAGACGCAAGATAAATTTCTTAAAAGGGGCTGCAAAAACTCTGTCTAAAACTGCTGCCGTAATCGTTATGTTTAATAACGATAACCATAAGGAGGCCAAAAAACGTCTGTTATTGTAAGAGGTGCAAAATGTATCTAATTTTAAAATAAAAAGCAATAAAAAAATATTGGAAAACAGGGTTAATATCAAAAGTCTAACAAACTTGTTTTGTTGTAAAGGAGAGCGTCCATAAATTACGTGAGATATTTTAGGGGGAGGAAATCGAGGAAAATCTCACCAAATCTTACGATGGGGGGGTTGTAAAAATCTCACGTAATTTTAATGTAGGTAGAAAAGGAAAAAAATTAAATTTTGGGGCAGGCCTCCCCCTGGAAAATGTGATCTATCGTTGCTTTTTTGGATGGAGGACTTTCTTTTTGCGCCAAGGGGGAAAGGATCCAGAATATAGAAAAAACACTCACGTAATTTATAGGGGCTTCCAAGGAACTCTACTAAATAACTCCATATAGCGTGTTTTCGGCAGTTCTTACCCAATGGGAAACTTTTTAATTATTACCTTTACTAAAAAAGTTTCTTTTCATAAAAATCTTGCTTGAGGGGAAAATACATTTCCATAAAAATAATTTTATGTTAGATGTACAGGGAGGACTACCAAATTTATATAGGGCGTATTTCCTAACTACGGCACTTTTTTAAAGAGTGATTTGTTATGTCATTTTATAAAGAAAAGTTCCCATAAAGATATGTCCGGAGTTGCTACGTTTCTGAGATACAAAGGGTTAATTATTTTTTTAAAAGTTTGTTTTTTTATATCTTAAACACGAAGCCCGACACAAAAAACATGTACCCTACTAAGAAACTGTATTTTAGTTACTTTATAAGAAAAACTACGTTAAAAGCCAATGGCGTACATTTTTCTCTCAATAATATTGGCTGCTGTGCCCACTGTATTCCACTGACTTTTTATGTAGTTTTTATATTTTTTTTCTTTAAAACAACTAAAAATATAATTTTTTAGTAAGGTATTTTTTTGTATCTGGCTTCGTATTTAAGATATTTGTATCTGTATCTCAGAAACGAAGCAACTCCGGAGATATGTTTATAGGAACTATTCTTTATAAAATGACATAACAAATCATCCTTTAAAGTTTGGTATCGTAGTTGGGTATTAACCCTTATGCTAATTTGAAAACAAGTCATTTTTAAGCCACCCTGTACATCCAACCTTCAAAGATTTTTGTGGAAATGTATTTTCTCATCAAGCGGGACTTTTTATAAAGAGGCAATTTTTTTGTAAAGTTATTAATTAAAAAATTTCCATTTAGTAAGAACTTTCAAAGACACGCTGTATAATTAAAAAAATATTTTTTTAGAACCTTGTTCCCGACAGTTTTTATAAAGAATGTTGACACTTCTTTGACACCCTGTTCAATAAAAACAAAAGAAGCATAATGAAACTTAGATTTGCTATCTTCTTGAAAACATTTTTTTATAAAACGTCAAAACATCTTGTGTTTTTATTTTTTGGAAAAGTAAAAACAATTAAAAAACAATTTGCAGTAGTATTAAGCTGCAATTTTAAAAAAAATTGTTTCCTAATAGCCATAATGTTTGATGTAACATTTTATTTTTATAAATTTAAAGCTAGAAGTGTTGCTTTCCTTTATTACTACGTTGTTTAGGTTTTTAAGCCATTATGTTTATTAACACGCTTTTATTAGCTTGGGTTGTATCTATCTATCTATCTATCTATGTAACGGAATCTTTGAGCCTAATTTTTACCAACTCCCAGTGATTCAATTTCTTTGAAACTTTGCACACGTATCAAGGACCGATGACAATGCACTAATTTAAAAACAGTATCCCGTTATCCTGATTAGGACCGCCAGGATAAATAAATTCCTTTACAGATCCTCTGTGAAAGAGTAAGCGAGCTAGAGCTAGGCGAGTGATCTGCGCATGCGTGCAGTTTCAGTCTTACATGCATACATACATACATACATACATGCGTACATACATACATGCATATCGAACTAAAAAATGACAAATAAATAATAGTTTAAAAAAACTAAAAAACACGCTTTTATATGCAACCGAACTAAAAATTAGAAAATAATTTTTCATTACAAAGAGTTTGTCACTTCAGAATAAAAGCGTGGAGTGCTTAATATATTAAATGTTATAATTATTCTATTTGCAAATATCTATGAGGGAAAAGTTATGCAAAAATAGTAAAATGCACCCCACGCTTTTTACTCTGAAGTGACAAACTCTTTGTAATGAAAAATTATTTTCTAATTTTTAGTTCGGTTGCATATAAAAGCGTGTTTTTTAGTTTTTAAACTATTATTTATTTTTATAAATAAGGGCTGCAGTAGTAGCACAACTTAAAAAACGCAAGTTTTGGACTAAGACCAGGTGTAAAAAGATAAACACACATTTTTTGGCAGCAATACTGGCATAGAGAAGATTTTAACTTAAAAGTTATCTTTGTTTAAGCAAACTTAAGCATTTTTATACATTTTCTTTGGCTATAAAAACTTTAAACTCACAACCCGCTTATCTTAAAACATATTTTTTTTTAGTTGTGCCGCTATTACAGCTTACGAGCAAAATAAAAACACAATAAAAAGTAAAATTGTGTTTAAGGTTTATACTATTTTATTATCCCTTAACCACACATGGGTACTTTTGTAACGCAACCACTAACGTGACGCCTCTCGGACGCTGCGCAATATATCATATGTTTTTAGAATAAAAATTTGTTTTTGTTTGCATTAAACGGTTAACTTAAGTAAGTAAAATAGTAATTTTTATACCAAGGGCGTAAAATAGCACAAAATTTTTAACATATGTTCAATAATAAGAAATGCGGCAATATTTAATTTTATATTTGTTTAATAAATTTATAAATGCGGGCGTGTTGGATACTTTTTTGCTCTAGGGCTTAAAAGTGCCATTTATAAATGCGGGCGTTTTTCATACTTTTTTGCCCTAGGGCGTAAAAGTGTAATTTTACAACCTTAAATGGAGGCGTAAAAATGTATTTTACGCCCGGTCGTTATAAAAACTATTTTTATTTATACCAATTAAAAAATGTTAAAAAAGTTAGCATTTGCAAAAAAAAAACAGACTTTCGTTGGTCATAAAAACACATTTTATAGAAAAGTAAAAAATATTTTAAGTTAATACAGATGTATAATATGTAAAAGTAACATTTATTTCTATAAACTAAACAATTATTTTAAATACTACCCTTAAAAGATAAAATATTCGACATTAAAAAAAACCTAAAATTACATTTTTAAAGACCTTCAGTACACAACTTTTTGCTGTAAAAAGCGTTGACAGTTTTTTACTTTAAAGGGTAAGTATAGAAAGTCTTTCTTTTAGTCAATAGCCCAATTTTATTTTTCTAAATGATTTTAGGGTCAAATCTGAAAAAACTTGATCTAATTCGTTGAAATACACCCGGATTTTTGCTCTTCTGACAAGATATGGGGTAACATATTTAAATGCAAGTTTCTTGACCAAATCTGCTCTACCTATTTTGTCACAATCTGTGTACCATTTTTTTAAGTGCTTCTTCCATTTATGGTCACTATAATTCTTCTTCATTTCTCTTCTCCCATTTAAATAATGTACCAAGTATAGCACAAAAACTTGTATTTGGGCGTTAAGGGTTTTGCCTTTTATAGCACTTGTAAACTAAAATTTGAATGTTTAAAAACAGGTATCTATTTTAGGAATCATTTACTCATTGCTTTAAGTATGTGGACAAAGGATATTTTGTTTAGATGAACAGTTAAAAATTATAATGTAACAATTACTTTAAAAACGAAAAACTAATATTTTTAGAAGTCAAATATTATTTACAGCGTATAAAAACTAAACAGTATCAAATAAAAATAAAATAATTTTTTACTATAGGTTTTTAATTGCATCCCAGGTAAATCTACCTATATTAAAAATACCCAGTCATATGTATATGTAGCTAAAATTCTTGTTTAACTAGATTTCCTGCTTTACATGTAACATACTTCTTTTTAGTAAATGTATATTATTTAAATTCACTTTATGGTAAATTCAATAAAACCCCTAACTCTTCGGTATTTTGGGGTTTTAGTCTATTAGGGTTCCAAGTAACTCAAAGTAATGTCAAGCTATAATATTCCGAAGCTCTCTTTGCACCCTATTTTCATTCTTAAGAAAATATTCCTGGCTTTAAATTAGTAACGTTGCCAGAAAATGTATTTTCTATTTAAATGGAGCAAAATCTTAATAAACCAAAAGCAGTGTATTAACTTTCTTGTTTATTACAAAGGTAGTTATTTATTGTAATTCAAACAAGACAACCTTAGGTAAACGATCCATTAAAGTTGAGTAAATATTTTTTTAATAGGCTGTTTAATAAAATAATAAAAATCAAAAGCAGTTTTTGTTTAACAGTAATATAAATAAAATAATAATAAAAAAAGAAAAAAAGGAATTTTAAAAATGTTGCAACGGTTTTGTGCGTTTCTATTTTAACAATCTAAGTCAAACATTGAACTACAAAAATGGACACATATGAATTGCTCAAATATTAATTAGATATTTGTGTTTAAGTGGTTTGCTGCAACAAAAATAAACTTTAATCCTTAATTAGGATTTACAAAATAATTAAGTAGAATAAAATCTACTCATATATTTTGCCATAGACTGTTTTAAAAATCCAATTTATAAAAAAATTCAGGAGAAGCTTAAGTCAATAGTATCTATACATTGTGTCTACGTAAGTTGGCGTCATATGGGAAACTTTTTATTATTACTTTTATAAAAAAAGGTTCTGCAATTTTTGCTCAGGAGTAAAGAACATGTATTTTTGCTGATATCGAAAATTTTTATAAATAAAAGATGTTAAAAATTAAAAATTACTTTTAAATATGTTATTTTGCTTCATAAAAAAGTTTTGTTTTTTTTTCTGCGATAATGGATAAAATTTAAGTTTGTATAACCTTGCATTGTACCTTGTTTTTGTTTTACTAGAAGGTAATTTAAAAAGAAAAAAATTATAATTGTCCTATAAAATTACCAACTATGAAATATATTGTACTAAAGTACAAACCTAAATTTTAACCATTATCGCAGATTTTTTTGCAAATAAACAAAAATTGCATATTTCAAAGTTATTTTTAATTCTAAACATCATTTCTTTATAACAATTTTTTATATTAGCAAAGATACAGGTACTTTACTCTTGATCAAAAATTACATTTTTGGCCAAACCTCGTAGGTAGCTGACACAATTTAAAATCTTATGGGCGCATTGTTTTTAAAGCATGGGAAACTTCTTATAAAGAATATTTGTTTTTTGGTAAAATTAATAATAACAAAGTTTACCATATCACGCCAACTTACGTAGACACACTGTATATCTTTTGAAAAGTAAAAAAATCTAATGGCAAAGTGTTCAACAGTGTGCCCCAGGATAGGTGTTACAAAAGGACAAATAAACAAAAACTATTAAACGCCCATTTGGAAAAACTGGTAGCATGGTCCAAAACTAATTATTACAAAATTTTACTTTGGTTGGTAATATACAGGATAAGCTATAACTAAAGATATGAAAAATGACCAAGAGTAAACTACCTTTATTTTTAAAAATAGGACAAATTGTAAAAGGATAAGTTAAATAATTAAAAGTAAGAAAAACATTTTTGTAGTTTTTTTTTATTATTCATCAACAGTTTTTAAAATACTTGACTCAACACAGCGAATTAAAAAAAAAAAATGAATAAATCATTCTTTAAATTTTGCTTTCTTTTGTCCATTATTTAAGTTGTAATGTGTAATGTAAAAAATTGACAATTACGTTTTTTTTTATCACATGCTTTAACTTTAAATTTTGACATAAAATTTAATTCTCTACAACATTTACTTACACAATTTTGTTAAATTTTTAAAAATAGAAGTAGTTAGCTTCTGGGCATTTTTCATATTTTTAGTTATAACTCGCCCTGTACAATACCAATTGGGGTAAAATTTTGTAATAATTAGTTTTGGACCATGCGACCAGTTTTTACAAAAGAATGTTTAAAAATTGCAACATTTGTGGTCCATTTGTCCTCTTGTAACTCCTATCCTGGGACATACTGTTTATCAAACGTGTATCGTAAAAATAATAGTAATATATGTAACATGTAAAAAAAGCGACATATTTCCGGACGATGGTGGGATGAACAAGGCTTTATCCGAGTGCAGCAGTGTTGTTGACATACCTTTGTTACCTTTACGTCGAGTAGCGTAATTATTTGACAAATTAAAAAGAATTTTGTTTGGTTGACACATTTTTGGTTTAGGAATAAATCAAATAAAAATCCAAAAAATGGTTGTAAATAGAATAGTATACTTAAAAACCTCGGTAAAACGTTTTATTACTGTCTCGAGAAATGGTTCACCTCGTCGGACTGCTTCTCTGTAAACTATTCTTTTCTCCTGACAGTAATAAAACACTTTTCACCTTTATTTGTAAGGTACTTATTTATATATTACTAACTAACTTATTTAGGTAAGGATAAAATAATTATATCCTTACCTAAATAAGTTAGTTTTGGTTATCCATCTCTTTTACTTATTTTATATGGTTTAACTTTATTGTTTTTACAACTGCGTTATTATTATTATATTCATAATTATTTATAGGTATACCCAACTTAAAAGAGCACGTTCGTAAAAATTTGTTCTAAATACCTCTAAATAGTGTATGTGTACTCTGTACGAGTTCCTACAAGTTGCACATACTGGGGATATTTAAAGTCTTTCCCCCCTTTACCTTTTAAATGGGACAATATTTTAAGATCGGGTCAAATTTGAGTCAAGGGGGCAAAAACAACTTTTTTTTTTGCAAATGAAAAGGGGGTTATGTAGCACCTATATTTAAAGGCATTTTAATTTTCTATTCGTCGTTTTATTTTTTAAAATCGGCTTATTTGTTCTAGAGTTACAAGAGTTTGAACTTTTACTTAATTTGTACATACAGTGCAGTTGTTAAAAGTTCTCTTTGCTATAACTTTTGAATAGGACAAGATATCAAAGTTGGATAAAATTTAGATAAAAGGGTAATATTTTACCTATTTTGTAGCATGAAAATATTTTCTGTCTCATGGCCTACTGTCAAGGGGGTTTCAAATGGAAAGGAGGTCATGTAGCACCTCGTTTTAAAGGCCCTTTAATTCTCTATTAACCGCCACTTAGAAGTCTATTCTATTTAAACCGCATTGTTTTTATACTTTTTAATTAAATTTCAAACGGTTCTAAGTCTTGAAGGGCTTGACCAATTTTGAAAATCAAAGAAGCGTAAAGAAGAGAATTAAAGGGCCCTCAAAATAAAGTGCCATATGACCCCTTTTCCATTAAAAAAATGGTACTAGTGCCCCCTTAGTACTAGGTCATGTGACAGAAATTATGTTTATACCAAAAGTACTTTAAGTGACACCCTCTTACTCAAAATTTACTCGACCTCGAGATAATATTTCGTTCAAAAGATAAAGGAGGGGGACTTTTAATATACTCACTGTATATACTATGTTATCTCCGACCAAAAAAATATTTAATATTTATTTAAGGCAGCATGAAATATTATTTTCTTTGTTTATAAACAAAACATTTTAATTATTTGATCTTGGTAAAATACGTACAAACATTACTCTGGTATTATATTGTTATGTATTGTAGATTGAATTCGATAAACCTCATAAGCAAATATTGAAAGGATAGTAAAGGTTAGCTTTTGGAAAAAATATTCCTAGCCATGACCGGAAAAGTAAATTGCTTAGCAACACCTTCTACCAACAGGAATAATGCATTTTTAAGCTAATAAACCGGGGTCACACCGCAGTACCTCGTAAGTCGCAAAATATTAATTTAAGAGGATCGACAAAAATTGCTAATTACAATTAATTTGGGTAAACGATGGCTTATATTTTTGATAATATTATGTTATTAAAAGACCAATAATTTCTAAATTATATTTTGCAAGTAAATATAATTTAAATAGTTATATTATTTATAATTTAAAAGTTATAGGGTATTAGTTATAATTTATAAGTTATAGGGTATTAGAAAATAAATATAAATAATTATTTAAATGTTAATTAAAGGTACAGCGGGTCACACCGCTCGATATGTAGATTCCCGTCCGATCAAAAAAAAAAAAAAATACTACTTTTTGCAAAAACATTACCAGTGCCCTAATACAATTTAAACTATTATTTAAAATACGCTAAAAATGTTTGTATATACATCCCAATAATAGAAAACTGTTTTTAAAATACCTAGTATAACATACAAAAATTTATTATTTTCTTTCTTATTGTTGGGAAAAATTTAAAGTGTTTTATTGTGTTTAATAGAAGACAAATTTAATAAATAGGGGGCTAAAAAATGTTTACCTAAAAATTTATTTTTATAAAGTAGGTACTTGAAAAAACTCTTCTTTTGGACACAACCAAGAATATAGACATTCCGGTTTAATAGTTCTTATACTTGACTAGATACCCCTAATCTCTAAGTTAAGCTGTATGTCTCCCAAAGTTTATCCTAGATTTTAAACATAAACTGAGTTTGACTTGATACAATTGTGGTAGTATACCAGCCTTAAGAGCAGGTGACATTGAAAACCATGCATAATGTTCTTTAATAGCATGGCACAGAATATTTTAAAAGCAAGGAAGTTAAAAGTACTTCGATGCTAGATACGTGAAATTAATAGCTTAAAAGCTTTTCCCATTTAATGCAAATTATGCATCTTTTATTTTATTTAGTCCTTTTACAAAATAATTTAAGCTTTGTTTAACTAGAATATAATATAGTAGTTATTTTTTTATAGAGATCGGCTAAAAGTTTTAACCATATGGATTTTTTTATTAGTAGTAATTGCGAATTTGTTTTCTGGCAATCGCTTTCGCATATCCAATAGAGTTATTGGATTGGATATTAAATATATTGTAACCATGGATATAATAAATGTTTTAAAAAACTAAGATAGTATCACGAAAAGTGGGATTAGATCACAAATCTTCTTTTTTTTGTAATTAAAATAATACATTATAATACACATAATACAACAACGGCTTTAATACCATTAAAAAAATATGAGAAAGTTCTTATCCATTCGCAATTCCCAGTATTGCTAATGGATCATAATTATTTTTCCTACTAGCGTGCAAAAAGTTCACTTTTCCGCACGCAATTTAGTTCTAAAAGTCTTACTTTTCTCCACTAGTGCGGAAAAGTACAAAAGTATTGAAGCAAGTCGCAATAAAGGATTTTCATGCACTTCATGTTAAAAAGAAACTTTTGCTTTGGCAAAACCAACTTAAGAGGTAATGAAAGTAAAAATTAATAATAATAAAATTTTGTTTTTGCTTTCCTTACGCTCGTAGAAAAATGTCCTTCCTAACATGTGCGCCTATTAAGCACTGGACTGCTACGCGTCGTTCGGTCAAGTGCAGTGGCGTGCGGAATCATGAAATTATTTCCCTAATCTAATTCCCCATTTAGCACCGTGGGCTCCCTACTATAATGTACAAACCTAAATTTTCACCATTATTACAGAAAAAAAACATTTTTTTTGTAAAGAAACAAAAATTCATATTTAAAGTAATTTTTAATTTTAAACATAATTTCTATATAGCAATTTTTGATATTAACAAAAATACAGGTACTTTACTCTAAAGCAAAAAGTACAGTTTTGGCCAAACCTCGTAGATGACTGATACATTTGATATCTGATGGTTGTTTTTTAGGTTTTGGACCATGCCGAACTTTTTATTAAAGAATATTTTTTTTCATAAAAAGAGTTTTCCATATGACGTCAACTTACGTAGTCACACTGTATGAATATAAAGGTTTATTAATTTTTTTTAGCGTATTTTTACTTTTTATATATCGCTGGACTTAAGAATTTCCAATTCTGGCATCACAAAGCTAGGATATAAATATAAAAAAATCTCGTGTAAAGGTGGCACCAAAGCATATATTTGCGATTTAGCAGTTTAGATATTTAAAATTTTGCTGGTTTTTACCTAGTTTAATTTTGTATAAAATGCATTAAAATAATATTTTATTTTTTTATGTTTATTGACTTCTTATGCATATATTTTTACTAGTCAAAAAATCGGAATGTCCAGGACTTTTAATAAATATAAGATAACAAGTTATATGGTTTAATTAATATATATATATACATGTATGTATATATATATATATATATATATATATATATATATATATATATATATATATATATATATATATATATATATATATATATATATATATATATATATATATATATATATATATATATATATATATATATATATATATTAAAAAATATCTAAATTGGTGGTGGCATTATCCAACTAAATGGGCATATTCGCCCATGTTTTTTAGTGAAAACGTTGACTTATTAAAAAATTAGGCATACCGTAATATAAACAATAGAGGAACCAACGCCCTTTTTAATAGAGACTTATGTATATGTTACTGACACGTCAGAATATTTAAGTTAAAGCCTCCTGGACATCTTAATAGAGTAAAAAAATATGATTTTGTTATTTAATAAATTATCAAAACAATTTGTATGTTAATCATACATATAATATACAGGGTGTCTCTAAAAGATCTGTACAAAATTCTACAACAAATTGCTTGGACCAAAATACGACGATCTAACCCAATTTACCTTAGCCAAAAAGTTGCTCGTTTACAAAATACAGGGTGTCAAACTTTCTATTTAATTTCAGATATTTTTAAATATTATACTCATTATAAAACATTTTTTCATTACATTTAGTTTTAAGGGGTTTTTTAGGGTGAGGAATCGAAATAATAATATGCTAATGTTTTTGTTGTAAAATGTAGAGAAAGCCACCTGCAGTCCATTAGGTTCAAAGGGTCGTAACTTTTTTTGCCTTAATATATTATAATTTTAGTGAAGTATTTTTATTCTCCTATATTTTTGCACCATAAAGGTATACTTAATAAATATCGCTATGAGCAACCGTTTTTGAGATATTTTAGAATAAACATTTTATTTTATACAAAAGTTTACCATTGCATTTATTCACGCTTTATCTAGGCCACCTGGTAGTTTCCAAAAGGTCTATACAAAATGCTACCACAAGTTCTTTGGGTCAAAATAATACGATCTAATGCAATTTATCTTAGTCAAAAAATTCTGGTTTGCGAAATACAAGGTGTCATATTTTCAAATTATTTTTTGACTTGAATACTTTGTATCTTCCAAACCTTCTGACTAAAATTAATTGTATTAGATTGTTGTATTTTGGCCCAAAAATTTGTGGTAGCATTTTGTACAGACCTTTGGAAACTCCCAGGTGGCCTAGATAAAGCGTAATTTAATGTACTGGCAAACTTTTGTATAAAATAAAAGGTTTAATTTGAAATATCTTAAAAACGGTTGCTCGTAACGATACTTATTTGGTATACCTTTTAGTGCAAAAAATGTGGGAGAATAAAAATACTTTACCAATGCCCAGTTTCACAGTATATGTTTACCATCACTTTTGGGTTAACTATTTTGGCAACACCAATCACATTTCGGTATTTCGTTGTTTCTATGGTAACAAACCTATGGTTGGTGTTTACCAAATATTGCAAAACTGGCCGTAAAATTATAATATATGGAAGCAAAAGAAAATTACTACACTTTGAACCCAAGCAATAGACTGCAGGTGGCTGGTGGCTCCACCTATATTTTACAACAAAAACATTAGCACAGTTTGATTCTTTACACTAAAAAACCTCTTAATACTTAATTTTGTAAAAATATGTTTTATAATAAGTATAATATTTAAAAATAAAAAAAATAAAATGAAAACTTTGACACTCTGTATCTTGCAAATAATCAACTTTTTGACTAAAGTAATTTGGGTTAGATCAACGTATTTTGGTCCACGGAATTTGTGATAGCATTTTGTACAGACCTTTTAGAGATACTCTGTATATAAAAAAATTCTACCAGTGAAAAAATAAACTCACAATCCTAATACCCTTTTTTACTATTGTAATCAATTGCTTGTATTAACTTATTATGACCTAATATTATCGTAATTTTTTCGAAATTAATACAAAAACGGCTAGGTATGGTTAATTATCTAAAAACGATTTAACCAATATTCGTCAAAATTGGTACAGGGCTGAAACTAGACCTTTTTAATTTATGAAAATCAAGGAAAGGGAATAAGAAAATTTAATTATAAGACATCGCAAATGCAATTTCGGAATTTTATATGTCCAGTTACACCCCTGTATTAACTTTGACGAATTTAAGTTGGATCGTTTTAAAGATTATTGACCATGCCTGGGGCCCTATTCGACTGTTAATAAACGCCTTTTTGTTTGCGTTTTATTGGTTTTTTCTTTATTTACTCTAGGCTCTTATGAAAACAAAAAGGTCTTCCTTCGTGCATAGCCACCTTCACAAATTGGCGGACAACACCACATTAAAATTTAAAATATAACAGATGTGTCATAGTCAAGCGTACTTTTCATCTTATGGAAACTCATAAATAATAAAGTTAGATACCCAAATTTGATTTTATTACTAAAGTTAAAACTCATTTTAAAGAATCCACTGATTTTTGCGGTGTAAACTAGGCTAGGACGTAGCTAACCCACAATACAATAATAGCATTTTCAGGTTAGAAAATGTTATTATTCCCATTTTATGAAAAATATTAAATTCGTTTAAAATGTTGTTTTCCACTGTAAACAACGTGTTGAAATTGCTTCGATTTATTACCTAGTAGTAGTTTTCTTTGTCTAAATATGAGGCATCAAGTAAGGTAGAAAAAAAGGTGAGTTTATATATCCCATATTTATATGTTGTGCCCCTTTAAAATTTTTAATATTTTTAGCTTCTAACAGAGATTGCAAGAAACCTCTAGTCATTTAATAACACGGCAACTAACCCAGGAAACCCATGAAATGCATCAAAACTCAAGACCATGTTTGATAACAGACAAAGAAGGTCCTACAAAAACACCCCATAAAATTTTGCCTAAACAATGTGTTTACACTGATTAATAACTTGCCTATTGTTTATTTTAAAATGCGTGCACTTGAATATGGAAAGGTATTATTTCATTGCTGTTTTAAATGGAAGTACAAAAGCAACTGTGAGTAAAACTTGCATTAAAAGTATACTAATATTTTCATTAAATTATTACAACTATCCATGAGATACCGTCCCAGTTTCTTTAAAAAGACATTTACTTTTGTATTTGTGTCTCTTCTTGCTTTTACCAGTTCACAGCTCGAAAACCCTTACGTTACTAAACCTAACCTAAACCAATGATCTTTTCACAGGAGCAATATTCTCTTTTACTTAATGGCTTTTCATTTTTCTTTTATAATTTATTTACTCTAGTACTCTACAATGTCCTAAGTTAACCCTGCTAATGCTAAAAGTTAAAATAATACTTATTTAACTCGTATTAATTTTTATAGAAAACCCTAAATTTGCTTATTGAAAGCTGAAATTTGTATCTTTTCATTTTTAGATGACTGCCAGATTGTAAAATTATTTGTATTATATGAAACTCACTAGAAAGTGTATGGATTTAATTGGTTTTTCAAGCTGGTGTATGAATTAAGAAAAATATTTTATATAATCTGGGAGTATTTTCAAGACCTGCAAAAATATTTTGGCACAAAAACTTTTGGTGTTTATAAAAGAACGTTTATTTACTATAATGTACTTTTTTATTGTAAACCTAAGAATTAAAACAAAGACAACAAAATATTATTGATGGTTTTATTATTTTTTACAAATTACAGAAGCATTATAATTTATATGTTAGTCATGTTGGGCATTATTAGTTTGATTATCGATCATTTGATATTATTCTTGAAGTATTATGCAATGTTGTTATCTTCTGGTATGGTCCTAAGGGATATTCATAGTGTTTTAGAGTCCTACAAATAAAATTATCATTATTATATAAATGAAAAAAAACTAGCAATAAAAGGTTTTGATAATTACTCTTTGTTTAAAATCATGTAAGTAACAAATGTGTTTTACTGTCTTTGGGTATTTATTTGAACTAATAATATTTAACGATATGCACTGACAATTTATAGTAATTCTCTTGAAAGAGGAAGCAACTATGATTTTGCCCAATATTGGTATACAGGGGTTTTTGGGGGCGCTGATCACGAATTTGAAAGAACTTTTAGTAGAAAACATTTTGTTTTCGAGATATCCGTCATCAAAGTTAAAAATAAAAACATTGTTATTCTCACTATATTTCCCTCTGTCTTTTTGCACAAAATTCTTAATATAACACTAAATTAGAACATGATATTAAATTAACCAGCAAACAAAAATTACCAGCCCCTTTTTTATTAGTTTTGTGCCCCTGTATATCAAATTTGGTCAAAATTGGGGTTGCTCCAACTTTCGAGACAATTACCCAATTGGCATAAATAAGACAAATATTTTTTAAATATTACCTTTTTAAACTAAAAAAGAAATTTATCATAAATATTTTTTTCTAAATATGAATTTACTTTAGTTTAAAACTTACCTTAAGTGATATTTTAATGTAGTTTGCTAATCTCCATTTCCAGTCTTTGTCCTAATCAATAACCCTTTGTCCTAATCTAACATTCTGTACAAGTACCCAACACTCAATAAAGGCCTTCTTTTAGAAAGTATAAATGAAAGATGGTATAAATGTTATATGCAATAACTTGTTAGATAGTTACTTTTCCAAAGCAATAAGTAATTTTTCATAATTTTTCTTTTTAATCTATATTTTGACAACTGGCATATTCATTTTACTCCAAATGAGCTTCAGGCTAACGCTTTCACGCACTTTTGCGCCGGCGGAGCTGCAGGTATCGCTTCACACAAGGATCTAGGGACAGCACCGTGACTATCGATTCTAAGCTTCATGCTGGATTGGTTGCATAACTATTTATCTGTTCGTATCGAAAACGTCGTGTACAATTGGTTGCATAATTATGAACTAATATTGTCTTTTTTACAAATTTCATTTGTATATAAAGAATATTTTGTAAAATAACAATTTCATGTAAATGATCAAGATAGAGATAAATTGCTAAAAAAATATGTATATTATTTGTCGTGGTGCATAGTCTTCGTCTTAAAATCAAACTCAGCTGATGAAAAATATTTTATTTAACAATGTATAATTAAAACATTCACACATGGATATAACTAATAAAATAAATAATTCATAAATGTTCAATTTACAATTTTATTGTAATTTAAAAGCTGCACAGCAATGACATCTGATTCCTCAGCTGATGGTTTACTTAATTTCTGTTTTTTTGTTTAGACATTGTCTTATTCTTAGAAGAAAATAGGCGCCTCTGCGGCTGAAGATTCTTGTTAGCAGGTACTTTTATCGTTGACTCCGGAAAATTAACAGATTTTTGATGATGAAAGGTGCAATAACCCGTCTAAATGCTTCTATTTCATTAAGCAATGTAATAGCAGAAAGTTCACCCTGAAGCTCCTGCAGGATTTGTTTTTTTGTTTAAGAACTTCCTCATCCTCGTCGTTTTCATGTGGTTGTCTAATACTGCTAAGTGTTTCTATAAGTTCAGATACTTCTTCATCTTCATTGGTAATGTTGATAACTAGGTTTTCTAAAAAAACGAAACAAGACATGTAAACTTTTGTTTATGGAGCACCCAAAATTGTGGTAAGCCAAAACAATATTAGGTATCACATTCGAAAATCAAGTTTCACCACCACCTCTACTCTACAGCAGCATCAGCCTTATCCTAATAAAATTAATTAGAGTACCATAAAAGAAACAATTTTTTTGCATGTCATGTTATTGGTGTATTTTTCAAGTAAATGTTAATATCTTCACTTTAGAATTTCACTAATGTGGATTCTCCAGGTTCATTTATATTAGGTCGACAAGAAGTGAATAAAAAAATCGAAAAAATGAACAATTATAAAATGTTTGCTACAATGTTTGTCCCCATTTTTCTCTTAAAAATAGTTGGTTGTTATATTTATTTCCTAGTATAAAATTCATACGGAAAATACTCAATAAACAAGCCCATAATATTACACATTACACCTACAGATCACCAATTAACGAAAAAATTAAATATTCCATAACCATACACATAAGAATAAACCATTATTACCTTTGCTGGGTGGGTATGAATCAGTTTCATTAAATATGATTTTTTGGTCACCTTAAAATGCAGGAAACATCTAAATTAAATTATCTTTTGTATTATTCTCTTTTTAGGATACAAATAAACATTAATTTATATTTTAAATGATTTCAGTAAAAATATTTTACCTGACATCTCCATGTTTGCTTGCTTCATTTCAGTAGTGAGATTTCTTGGAAGTTGCTGGATATATCTGCAAATCAAATGTACATGCTTGCACATATTCCACTGGATGCAACTGTCTTGACATGTACAGCTATAGCGATGTATGCAGGAATTGCAATCATCGCAAATTAATTTACATGTACATTCTGATTTTATTTCTTCCACCACATACATGTCATTCCTTGAAGCAGATGGTACTAACCATGTGAGGTCATTTTGGATAATTTTGGTTATGTCTAGGCTTTCACTTTTTTATGCCTATTCCTCAATGTACTTAATTTTGTGCATAATTTACCCTTATGTAACACTATGAGCCTTTCAAATAACTTGTCTTTAACAAATCGCATTATTGCTCCTATAGCTTTATCCAGTCTTTTTACATGTTTTCCATTCAAGTATAGATGTTTGATTGTCCTATGCATACGTTCAATGTGCATGTTGGTGTTTAGTCCACTCCTAACTCTGAAACAATATGCCCATTGCTCACTTTTACATGCATAGTATTGCTGAAAATAAATGCCAAACTCCAAAGTATCCGAAGATTCTTCACAATATTGTAGAAATTTGTGTAGCAGGGCTCTAAAAGATGGAATGTCCGTTTCATGCAACAGGATCCTTAACATCCTATAAATCAGAACCTAAAAAACAGGTAGATATAGTACACATACAAATTTGTAGTATACAGGGGTTTTAATAAGTGTTCCATATTTCAGAGGACAATTCCTCTGTTATTTCTAAATTAACTCTTTTCATGTTGGAAATACCTGTTGAATTGTCCTGTGAAATACCAGACACATATTGAAAAATACCCTATATAGACAGAAAACTATACCTTCTTTTCCTGGTTAGGAATTTTCTCTAATTGCTTCCGCCATGCTCTGTCCACGTGCCATGTGCAAAACAACCTAAAATATTTTTAGAGATAAAGGTTAAGCTTATACATCCCTCTTCTTCATAAAATCTGTGAACCCTTATGGACAAAGAGTAACTCCTGATTAGTATTTGTTTCAGAAGATATGCTTGCATTTTAGGAGAAAAAATTGATCTGTACAAATAATGCGCTTACCTCAGTTCAGGGGGATGCATAACCTGAATCCATGCGTTAAAATATGCTTCGGCCATATCAGACATAAATATGTGTGGACTAATTCTCTTCTCAATTTGTTTTTCTATGCAGGAAAAAAGATTTTTAGAACCTCTACATCACTACGGTTGCTGATCAAGAAAGCACATGGGTATCCCTCACGCAAATCATCTAATATTAGGACAGTATGAAGTTCAAATCCATAGCCATTTAAGCCATGAGTGCCATCTACGCATATGCAGTCATGGCCAAAGTTTAAGAGCAAGTCCTTCTGTCCTTTTGTCATCAGAATCAAAAACAAAATCGTCTTGTTTAAGTATAGGATGTTCAACACTTATACTGTCTTGGGGTTTGTAGAACAGAACAGAATCATTATCTCTGAGTTCATTGACCCATGCGTCAACACTCAGGGCATTATTTGCATGACGTATGGATGAATCACGTAAATTAAAAGAATTTTCAATATTATAGAGATCCTTCTTCTTCAATAGATGAATACGTTCAAGATGACAATTTGAAATTGAATCCCTAATTTCATCTAGAATACTTTGCAATGGCACTTTACTTGCAATTTTGGCAGCAATATTTTCTCTTTCTTCTTTAGATAAAAAAGATGACCCAGATCTTGTTTTTGTCTATGTCCTACATGACTATCACAAAATCGAACTAAATATTTGCCAGCTTTCTCAAGTACAATAATTTTAGCAGGGCAGTAGCCACCAATTTTATTAGTTCCTTGAGTTTTGATTTTCCTATTATTGCTTCCCCTTTTTTAAAGTGGCCTGATCTATGACAAAAGTATTCAGTTTTGATATATCCTGCTTTGATTTTGGAACCTCTTGTTTTCACAAAAGATGCATATGTTTCAGATTCTATTCTTGATTTCCAACTCTAAGAAAAAAAAACAAGTATATTAAGAGTAAGGATTCATTGTATTAGTATTGCATACTGACCTGAAAATTATCAAGTGCTTCAAACTCTAGCTTTTTTATTCCAATGTCTAGATGGTGATCATTTTTATAATGGAGCATGAGAATATCTGTAGAAGCTCCAGTATAATTGCATAAAGAACACTTTACTGATTTTAAAACTACACCAACATGGCAAAGTTTATGCTTTTTAAAAGTTTTATTGATTGGAACTCAACACCACACTGATTGCAACTATAGCTTTTCTTCTGATTAGGAGCTCGAGCCACCTCATCCAATTCATCTGCAATTTGAAAGAGTTAGTAATATTAATACATAAATTGGCAATGAATTATACCTAGTCTTGTTAATATAGATTTATAAGTTGGGGTCAATTTGTGACGTTTTCTAATGTTGTATATTTACCTGAATGTGTCTTGAAGTGACGATTTAGATTTCCAATGTTAGCAAAGCATTTACTGCACTTGGTGCACACATGACTACCAAATCCAGACTGAGTTCTCATTTTAGGGGCCAGTAAATCAAGAATTTCTTAAAATAAAAAAAAACAAAGGTATAAATATCCAACCAACACAAAACCCAAATCACGAGATCTTGAGTCTTGGCAAAGTATACAAAGTATATTGAATCATTTCTATTTATATTAACGTACCTGGGTGTTTTCTTTTGACATGGGCCCTCAAATTTGAAAGTTTAGAAAATTCAGTTTTGCATTCTTCACAACGGGGCATGATAAATACAGCAAATGGAAAACACAGCACAGAAACAAACATATAGGTATAATCCTAAAGCAAACTCCTTGAGCGAATGTAACTTCAAAAACCGCCATAAACATAAAGTCAAACATAAACCGAAAACACAAAGCTTATTTTAGGTTATATTTTTATTTACAAAGCTACGACATACGATTTAAATACCTACTTGAATTTGATACGTTTGGATAAGTACGAGGTTACGACATAGGCTCGAAGCTTAGAATCGATAGTCACGGTGCTGTCCCTAGATCCTTGTTCGCTTCACGAACCCTTTTTGGTTATAGGTTATGTGATTTAGAAACTATTTTGCTTATAAATGATTATTCTGGCTGCGGAGGACCATGTTTATTATTTCAATTAAACTGTATACTTTGTTTTTTGGGTGTTAAATTATACCGGGTGTCCCTAGCCGGTGGCTCACCTTATAACCGAAAGTGCTGTGAAATTTGATCTTCCAAGTATAATAACCTTGATAATTTTAACTCTATATAAATTTTAAAATTTAAAATATTTAAGTGGTTCCTGATACAACACACATTATACCCATTTTGTTTAAATTTATATTTTTAAAAACAAATAAACCAAATAAAATATAATAGTATTTTACTTACAATATTAAAAAGTTGGAAACAAGTTAAATACTCTAAATTGTTTTATTATTTATTAAATTATTCGTTATTTACTTGTTTGCAACATGAAATAGCGTATTATTTAAAATTCTTAAACAAATTACGTACCATTTTAAGATCGTTTTTACTACAAAAATCAGAAATAACAAATTATAAAACTTTTACAAAATTAAAGGTTTCCTAAGAACTTTTAAAAATTAAATCCCAACAAAATTATGCTAAGTAAATAAATCAGCAATACAACTAGCACCGTTTCTGTGATTTACGAAGAGTCGACCGTAGGCTTCCTTATCCTGACCTGCCTTTCTCACAAAAACATTCAGTTAACCATTTAACAATCAAAAAAACATTCAGTTCTTGAACATGCAGGTGCCCAAAACATTTTAATTAGTTTAATGTTAATTTATTGAATTTTAAACGCATTTCATAAAATAAAGAAAACGATTACATAATGTTTGACATGCTATCGTTTTCAGGCTGTTATTTGCCAACAATTTATGTTCGATTTACCAAAAGATCGAGTACAAATTTTACGACCATTTATCAAAGTGGAAGCTAAAATGACCTTTTTTATCTAAGCTTAAAAAATACTAAAATCATCTCTTTTAAAAAGCTACTTTACACTGTTTGTATGTATGACCACTAAGGCAGTACATATAGAACTCGGGTCTGATCTCTCCACAGAGCCTTTTTGTTAAGTCAAAAAGGATTCATATCTCGCAGGGGTAATCCTCAAATGAACTATATCGACAATGCAACATTTTTTTAGTCCTAAAAACTAACTAATTCTTTTTAAATTAAAAATACCCTTAAGACAAATAAAAACTTTTTTATTTGAAAAATAGTACAATGAAAATTTATTCCTTCTTTGTTGGGGTGGGTTATGGCAAGGTGCAATAAAAAGCACAAAATCATTTTTATGGTTATAAGTGAATCTTATTAAACCTTCATGGAGCTGTCTACTGTTTTGGGTTCAAATTAAAACCATTTTAAATTAAAAACTTTTATTTCCACATTACCCTTCTGACTTCTCTATTTTAATCCCGGGTCATTCTTTAACATGGTTAAAAATAAACCAAAATTATTAAAAATCATTTAATAATTTAGAAGTTACCAATAAAGTTTTACTTAAAGAAGGTAATACTCGTCCTTTTAACTGGTCGTTAGCTCAAGTAAATTATTACCTAACAGAGAGAATTAAATCGGGGTTGTATCAAAATTAAAGCTACACTGAAAAAATATCCACTATATTCAAGAGTAATGATCTTGACTAAATGCAAGCTTACATTCATATATCCGCAATAACAACTAATCTTGTTCAAGAAAACATATACCCCTTTAATCAATATTAAAAATTTATTTAATTTAATTTTATATATTATTTAAATAAGTATAGCTATACTAGGCCGAATATTTTAGCTTTCTTAATATAAAACAAACTGGGCTTTATTTAAGTATAGTAATATTTTAATGAAAATTGTAATTGCGATTTGCTTAAGAATAACTAAACTTGAAATAAGTATAAGAATTATTGCATTAATTATATGCAATTCTCAGGTTAAATCTAAATTATCTTTATTAAAGGATAATTATTTTTAATACAAACACTATTTTTGCTTAGATTTAAACTTCGATAAGTTTAAACAAAGCATATTAAATATTATTGCAAATAGTTTCATATCTTTATTTTTATTTTATTTATTTACAATATTTATTTATTTACAATATAATATAAAATATTTTATCATAGAACAATATCCATACAACTAAAAAGTATTTTAATACAACTAAACAATGTTATTTTAATGCACCTAGATGTAAAAACATCTGTATATGCATAAGGTTATCCTAAAACCAAGCCATATTCCTAAAATTAAATATAACCTAAATTACTTAGTATAAAACTACAATATATTATACACCAATTATAAATACTTATTAATACATATGAAACAAACAACCCAACTATCTAGAACCAAACAACCCTTCAAATTGTTGACCATTATCACAAATGTATCGCTTACATAAGAATCTACTAATATATTAGAATACATTTTGAGTTCCGCCTGGGAATTACATGGATTGACATAAAATAAATTAGAGCCAAAAAAAAAAAAAATAAAAAGTGTTTCACATTTTAAGACTGGTACAAAACTAAACTGCAACATATTTTTAAAAATTTTAGTTTTTCGATATAATCAAAAGAGTCAGATTTTACAAAATAGTTTAGTCCTATAAGTTTTCCACCAGTCTTAGTATGTGACACAATTTTAAAATTTTCTTGACTCCAATGTATTTTATATCAATCAATGTCATTACGGAAGGACGCCTGAATTTTATTTAAGGTATGAACCCAGTTGCAAAAATAATTATTTGAAGTAAACAAAATAAAAAATACATAATTTAATAATATTGCCCTAAATATTTAAAATGTACACTAAAAGTATAATACATTTTATATTGTTTTAACTAAAATATTGGAACATAAAAAAATATTAAAATTTACAAGATATATGATAAACTGGATACTACTCTTGTTTCATAAGACCTTCTTGGGACATTTTTCATATTTTCAACAAGTTTCAAGCAGTAAAGACAGATAGAAACTCTTTTTGTGTCAAGGCACCTGAAATTAACAGAATGGTAAAAATATAATTTGTTTTGCTTTTAGTTTAATGCTAAATATACTACCTAAGCAATATAAGCAAAACCTTTCAAAAAACATTAAAACATTCTTAGTTTTGTTCCCTGTACGAACTGAAAATACGAATACTTTTGGAAGAATTAAAAAAAGCACCAAGAGATTTTAAAAGTAATCTAACATAAAATAGAAGAGCCATGCCTTATAAACAAACAGTATTATACTTAAACACATTTCATAAAATTATAACCTGAATTCACTATTTCCCCCTTCTTTTGCACTGAATTCTTGAGTTTTCTGCTAAATTGGTACTTAATATTTAGTTTCCACCTCTAAAAACACCATTTTTTCTATTTATTTTATCCATTTTTTCCATAAAATAATAAAGCTTTACTTTCAGCGGCAGTGACAATGACAGACTGCAATTAAAATGTTTGAAAGTGAAGCTTTGCGATTTTATAGAAAAAACGGTTAAAATAAATAGAAAAATGAGGTTAGTAGAGGTGGAAATCAAATATTGTGTGCCAATTTACCTTTCAATCAAGAATTGAGTGCAAAAGAAGGAGAGAAACAGTGAATTCAGGTTAGTTTTGATTATCAAGTCTAAAGATGAATATTTCGAGAACAAAACGAGTCCGACTAAAAATTCTTTCACATTCGTGATCAGCGCCCACAAAACCCCCGTATACCAAATTTCATTAAAATCGGCGATGCGTCCGGTTTGTAGATAATTACCAACAAATTTGTGCAAATACATTTGCCGTAAAAACGGATGTAATAAATAGTTCAGTCTAATTTGTACAAATGGCATGCACAAATCAACTTGTGCAAATTGCATGAGCGTGAAAACCCACCTTAAAAGCATATTCCTACCTATATAGATTTTTTAAATTGTTTAAACACGTTTAGTTATTCTAACCTATAAAAGTATTTTGCACCTGATATAAAAAATGTTACTGTACTGTTACTTTGTGTACTTACCTTGAAAAATGGGGATTAAATCCATCATTTCCCATTCAGTGAGCAAATTTTCCAATTCCATATTCAAATCGACATAAACATTCACACCCGCTATACAGATAAAAGAAAAATGCACCGGCTCGACTCCACTATCTCTAGTCTCGGACACATGAAAAATGGCGTGATTAAATCCCGCCGCAAAGCGCGTTGCTATTGGTCGAGGTGAGCGCCTACCGCACCGCGTGTTCTTCGCGGCACTTTCAAATAGAATTACTGTTCAAGCAAGATGCTTAAACTCAATCTAAGTATAGCTAATATTAGGTCGATAATGTAGAGGTTTTAGGTAAAAGAAGTTACACTTGAGTAAATCCTAAAGCAAATAATTGGTTTAAGCCAGTCAAAATATTAAGCGAACTATAGAAGTAATTAAAATAATATGAGTTTAAGAGTTATTTAAAAATAATAATTTTCTTCATCCAAATTTAACAAGTTCTTGATTAGATATAAAGCTACCTTGATTAAACAAAAACTTATTTCGAATTTCAAAACGAGCATGTTTTTAAAAATAAGATTAGGGTTTTCTTGTCTTAATATTGTTATTGTGGACGCAAAAGGAGTTACAGGTGATACAAGATAATCCCGTCAAGAGTGGTTTTAGTTTTGGATATAAACTAGAATTTTTTGTGTGTAAACATAACATTCTTACGAGTAACATATCCGGATTTTGTCCGTTACCAATTAATAAATCCTAAGATTCCCCAATTTCAAATAAAAGTCATATATTATTATTACCTCTTTTTATCCTATTTTTTTTCATAACTTTTAATTTTTAAAGCAGTCACTTCAAGACGGCTGCAATATATTTAATTTTTATTAAACATTTTATATATTTTTATAGTTTATTTTTATATTTAATATCAAACATAGTTTGGCAAAGACAATCATGCGCATTTCTTTCTTGGTAGACAAAAATACCATATAATATTAAACTCTTCGACAGATAGCGTCGAAGGTACAAAATCATAATATTTTTTCCTTTTTAAAAGAAGCCGTATGTAGAAACGCCCATCGGCTCCCTTTCTTTACTCCAGAAGTAAATGTTAAAATTTGCCTTAGCATCCAGAGAAACAAAAATTATTATTTTTTTATGAAAAAAATTCCAAAATTAAACTCAAATTGTTTTTTAGTCAAGTGTTAAGTTACAAAAAGTAAAATAAAAAAAAATGCCTATTATAATAAACTAAAAAAAATACAAAAGGCAAAAGCCTTACAAAAAGCACAGAGAGTATAATTTTTGAAATTCATTGTTGTAAACTAAAACGACCTGATGACTACACGCGTGAACGCCCTTAGAATTTCGGTTTAATAAAGAGTGGAGACAATAATAAATATATACTGTACCAGGCCCAAGAGGAAAACAATAAAATTAAATGGACCAAAAGAAATGATAAAGGCAGGAAGAGGATAAATTTTCCATTGTAAATGCAATATTTAGGCAATAAAAATAAAATGTGATTTATACGGGATGTTTAGTATTTAAACAGTTTAAAATTGGGTGTTATAAACAGAAAAAAACATTATTTGTAATAATTTTGTGTCACAAAAATTAAAAGGTATTCTTTTTGTTAAATCTAAAAAATTGACCAATAATTAATGACAATTAATATTAAAGTTTAACAGTACTAAAAGAAGAAAGTAATTATAATACCGAAGAAATTGAGACTCCCTAGAAAGCAAACAACGAAGTTATTGTAAAAATTTATTTATAACACCTTTTAAGCAATTAAGAGCCTGTGTTTGGTATTGGCAACATAACAACAAAAAAGTGTAAATGTTCGCCCTTTTAAGTAAGGTATTGAATTTTTCAAATAGTACAGAAAATAGAGGATTTTGTCTTGCATGATTTGTCAAGGGTATTTTTTTTTCATATGTAGTTGCAGTATGACGTAATTAACCTAATAACACAAAATACTTAGTATCATACGTCAAAGTTGTCAGCATTGAATACCGCGGTTATAATTGGTTGAACGCCTAAAATTGATGTTTAGTTAGTATTCGTTGTTATGTCGTCATTGCGGTAAATTAGATAAAATACCTAATTTAGCCCAATTTTTTAATTATTAAACTTTTAAAATTATATTTAATATTTTTATTAAATTGGTATTAACATTTAATTGAAAAAAATTGGTTTAAAAATATCTATAGTTAAAAAAAAGGGTATATGTATAATTAAATGCTTTATACTACCTATATTTAGCACTTGGTTTTGGGTAATTAAAAGAAATACGAAAATGTTGCGGTTTATTTATATCAAGTATATGAAAGCAAACAGTATATACAGGGCCGGATTTAAGGGGCAGGCCCTTTTTTAGTTAAGAGGTGGCCAAGGGGAGGCCCAACATTTTTAGGGCCACCCCTTGGGGGCCATTTTTTAAGTTATTAATTTTTTTAGACCAAAAAATATTCCTCACCCATAGAAACCTTTAATTTTCATACTTTTTTGTATTATTTTCGGTCAAAAAGGTCCTTACTTCTACAATTATATTTCTTTTCTTCTTTTAGGGAATGGCCAGCCTCCACTAACGTTGCCACTGCTTTGCGGAGACCCCCACAAGCTTATTGCTTCAGGGTCTCCACACCTCTAAATCCGGCCCTAAGTATATAAGACACCATTTAAGTCGATAAGTATACCGTAAACTTAATATATATTTTCGAATTCAGGCGAATGATTCATTCAGGTCATTTGATATTGAATTTTCTGGTACGTTTTCCCAAAAAAACTCTTTTATTTATTTAAAGGGCATAATTTTCGTATAATTTTTACTTTTTTTCTTGCTTAATGTCCCGTTTTTTTTTCTGGATTATGGCATGACAATACCTTCTTTCTCTTGCTTGCATTTTAAAAATGTCAATTCTTTAGGATTTTTCACTTTATAATTGGTAGAATATATTAGTGAATGTTTACCACGTTCTACTTTTATTGTGGCTATATCTGCCATATATGGTCGTGTTTTTTTAAATTATTTTGAGCTGCGAGAAGTAATCTTACCAGTCATAAAAAATTAACCACATTAACTTTGCCGGAGGTCGATTTTTTAACAGCTTTTTTAAATCTTTAAAATCACATATGCCGTTAGATTTTATCGACAGCTCAGCGTGGTGGTGGAAGCTATCACCACTTATATAGGTGTGTCCCGGTTCAAAAAAATTTATATTTATTTCTTTTGCGCTGACATGTGTGCGAGTTTACCATAGAAACCAGAAAAGGCAAAAATCCAGCTTTTATTCTGGGCGGAACCGTTGTCTAGCCACAAAGTTATTTTTGAGGCATCTTTATTTTTAATCAAAAATTTTAAAAAATGAACTAAATAATCTTTATTTTTTTGACCCGCTATGCCTTCATGCCAAATGGTCGCAATGGGCTTTAAATTATTTTTTGATTCATTGAATACAATTATTTGGGGCGTAAAATTTGAAATTTTATATTTTTAAAGTCTGGGAAGCAATATTATTTTTTGCAAGTAAGCAGAATAACACACTTTCTCGTCATTTTTATCCAGAACACCATCATATCTATACATATGGTGAAAATCTTGAACTTTTCCTATAGGTATACCATATTCGTTGCATTCTTTACAAGTGTAATTCGGATTTTTTTAGAGTGACCATCATTTTAAACAAAGTATAACTTTCGCACTCCTCGTGCTCTAGTTTTGTAAATTATCTGTTCATTGTCTTGACTTTTCTTATTTAAGCTTTATAAGAACAATTAAATAAATGATATTTTATCACGAAGTTTCTGAAACATCATTGCAATTGAAATATTACTGGGGAGGTATCTGCTGTTAGGAGCATATTCCCTACGCTAATGCGAAATCGATGGATAAAAGCTTTCTATATGCTGTCGGATGGTATTCTAGTCAAAATTGACTTGGTGACTCTTTTTGCCTGAAAAAATACCATGATTAGAATTTTCAAATAAACCTAATTTGCTTATTTACCTCTCATCTCTGGTGTAACTGATTCTCGCTGGATAAAAACTGCCTGAAGAACAAAACAGTTATTTTTGCTGTTATATCTCAGAGTTGCTAGAAAAAAGTTTTACACATTTAAATCCTCGTTCTTTTGATGCTTCCATTGATTTCTTTAAGATTTTATTGAGTAATTTTTTTTTATTAATATTAGTTTATTTTATTTTTTTTTAAATTAATGTTGGTTATTCTTATTAATGACTAGCCTAGTTTCTTCAGGTATATGGATAATACATGGCCTTTTGCAACTTTCAGAGCACGGTGGCTTAATGATTATTTTTCATTTTTTAAATGCACTTGTTGCTCTCCACGTTCTTTTAAGCTAGTAATAAATTTTCTTCTTTTACAAGTGTTCTTTTTTTTTTGTGCATGTATCCTGATTATCTTTACTTACTATATTATTTTTAACAACAGAATGGGTAATAGTTGCAAGTCGAATTATAGTAATATTTTGAATTAGTATTCGATTTGTAGGAGCTTTCCATTGCTTATCAGGATTAAACTTTGGAAACTTATTTTCTTTGTTTTTCGTATTATTAAAAATACTATTTCTAAACAAAATATATAGCAAATGTTGTTGATCATTCACAGGCAAGTAAAAAAGTAATTTATATTACTAATATATAAATTCGGTTAAGGAATTGTTACAGTTTTTAACAAATAACGTAACAATAAAAACAAAATAAATGAAAACCGTTAAAATTGGCGCGAATCGATATATATGCGTTTTACCTTAGGAGGGGTGATGTTTATAGGGGCCACTACTGATAAAAGTAAAAATGTTTGCCATACTTACTGCATTTTTGCTTGGTAAACACGACACTGCATTTTTTCTTAGGAGATGTATATGTTTTTATATTTACTTATTCTGAAATAAGCGGTAACTATTATGCTGCGTCTTTAATTAGGAACCTACTTTTACTAAATTTTTGTTAGTAAGTAATGACGTTTTACGACTCCGGTTATAGTGCTAATGTAGTTTATTCCAAAGATACCGCGTTTTTTATAAGTAAAGTGACTTACTGCATTATGTCTTAGGAAAGTGTTACGTAGGCGAGAAGATGAACTGGATACTGCAAATATATTTTTTAGCTGTTTAGCAAAAATAATGGCTTTTTGGCAAAAGTAAGTATTTTAACTTAGTCCAAAAATAGCTATACATTTAATTTTATGAATACTCATAAAAAGTGACTGCGTTTTTCATCAGGACGTTAGTATTATAGAGGGTGTCTTTAAAAGGTTTGTACAAAATGCTTTTACAAAGTCCTTGGACCAAAATATAATGATCTTATATTATTTACTTTAGTCAAAAAGTTGTTTATTTGCAAGATATAGGGTGTCTTGGTTTTTATTTCAGTTTAGCTATTTTTAAATATTTTATTTATTAAAAGACATGTTTCCACAAAATTTTGTAAAAAAAGGTTATTAAGAGTAGAGAATCGAAATATGTTAATATTTTTGTCGTAAAGTGTGGAGGAAGCCTTCTGCAGTCCTTTGCTTAGGTTCAAAGTGTCATGACTTTTCTTTTCCTCGGTAAATTCCAATTAGAGTATAAAATTTTATATCCGGTGAGTATCGCTACGAGAAACTGTTTTTAAGGTATTTTAGATATAACTTTTATTTCGTGCAAAAGTCTGCCATTGCATTCATTCACACTTTATTACACCTGGTAGTGTCCAAAAGATCTGTACAAAATGTTACCCAGTTTTTTTGGGCCAAGATACAACGATCCAATAGAATTTACGTTAGTCGAAAGGTTGCTGGTTTGCAAGATGAAGGGTGTCAAATTTTTACTTATTTTTTTACTTGGGTACCCTGTATTGGGTTAAATTGTTGTATTTTTGCATAAGGATATTGTAGTAACAATTTGTGCAGGCCTTTGATTAAAACCCGGGTGGCCTAAATAAAGAGTAATTCGAAGAAAATATATTTTTTTATCTTTGGACAATCCACGCTGAAAGCCTAAATACTAACTTACCGTGGGTGTCTTAAGCAAGGTAAGAGGAAGTTTGTTAACACGGGACTTAAAAACTTGAAGATTTGGGGGAGAAGGAAAGACCTCCGCTGGCAGTAGGTTCCACAGTCTAGAAACTCTAGGGATAAAGAAACGAACAAAATGGGAAGTTCGCGGTCTGTCCAGTTGGACCGTATAGGGATGCATACGTGCAGCACCACGAGTTTCTCTGTTGGGAGCTGCAAGAGGAGGGACTATACTGGATAATTCGTCGGAGCGGAAGCCGTAAAAGTATCTATAAAAGAGCGATAGATCTCCCACAGCTCGACGATGGACAAGAGAAGGAAGTCCTTGAGTAAATAGGGGATTATTAATAAGACGAACAGCTCTTCTTTGAATGGTATCAAGAATGCTGAGGGTTGTAGGGATTGCCATTCCCCAGACATGAGAACAATATTCCAGAGAGGGTCGAATTTGGGACACATACAAAGTGTATAAATTGGAAGGAGAAAAATACTTTTTGGCTCAGAAATGAAATCCAAGCCGCCGTGGCTATAGATACAATGTGTTTATGCCAGTTAAGGTTATTCTCAAATATGAGCAAATAAGCAAAGGGTGAGTGTTTGATGTTTTTTTCGCGACAGGAAAATGATTTTGTTTTGGATGCATTAAATTAATCGAGATTTTTGGCGCCCCAATCCAATATCAAATTGAGATCCTGTGAAAGAGATATCTGCATCGCCTTGCGTTTGCTTTCCAAGTCGGTTTGAGAGATTGGTTTGAGAACCTGAAAACTGGAGTAAAGGGTACTATCGTCAGCATAACTATGAATGGGATTGGTTGTGGAAGAAAGAAGCTCGTTAATGTGAAGAAGAAATAAAGTTGGTGCTATTACTGAACCCTGAGGCACTCCAGCATTAATTTCGTGAAAGCTTGAAGAGTGGCCATTAACAATGACTGATATACGTCGATTAGAAAGATAACTGAAAAGCTTTAGATATATCAAGAGCAACAATCTGGGACTCACCTAGAAACTCAAGAGAATTGTTCCAGTTGTGTGAAATGAAAGAAAGAAGATCTGCTGTAGATCTTTTGTGACAAAATCCGTATTGCCTGTCATGTAAAATTTTATGTTTTTCTAAATACCTAAGAATTTGCGAGTTAATGGATTTCTCCATTACTTTACAAAGCATTGAGAGAAGTGAAATAGGTCTATAGTTGGATGATAGAGATTTAGATCCTTTCTTGGGAATAGGCTGGACACGTGCAGCTCTCCAGCCGTCTGGAAAAATACCCGTGTCATAAGAAATTCGAAAGAGCCTAGTTAAAATAGGTGCAAGTTCAGGAGCACATTTTTTTAAAAAGATTGCTGGTATTCCATCTAGCCCAGACGATTTCTTGGTGTTAAGAGAGGAAAGGATACGCTTATTGTGTTTGACCTTAAAAATAATATTGGGCATTTTATGAGAAACTGGGGGAATAGTTGAAATTAGAAGGTGGATGAAGGGCTGAATTGGCAGCAAATTGTTTAGCAAATAGTTCGGCCTTTCCTTTAGATGTAGAAATAATTTCATTTTCCAAAGTTAATGGTGGAAAAGAACTGGTACAGAAATTTTTACTGATGTTTTTGGCAAAGGACCAGAAGGATTTGCCGCCATTTGAGCAAGAAAGTACTTTGTTTTTATACGGTTATCAAAGGAGTCTTTGGCTTCTGAGATTGTTTGGTGGTAGTGGTTTCTTGCTAAAATGCAAGCTTATAGATTTTCTGGACTAGGATTCTGTAGAAACTTTCTGTGAGCTTGAACTTTTTAAAGTTTAGCTTTGTTACATGTTTTAGTGAACCAAGGTTTGTGATTAGAGGGTTTGGTGGTTTTCTTAGTGTGGGGTACATAGGTTTTAACGCCCAATAGAATTGACTCGGTGAGTTGCTTACACATTTTGGAAGGATCCTAAGAAGAAAAGCAGATAGTGTCCCAAGGGTACGTGGCGACAAAGTCCCTAAGGCCATCCCAGTCGGCTGAGTTGTACAGAGTAAGATAAAATAATCAAGCCATGATCTAAGCGACGTAGAGGGGCAGTAACAGATGCTTTATAGAGTTCAGGGTTAGAAGTAAGAAAGAGATCTAAGGGGTTTGAACTATAATTTGGGACTCAAGGAAAGGCTGCTCTGCCTTGAGGGCCAGTTTTTGAAGAGCCTAGTCCTTGTTATGGACATTGAAATCGCCAAGCACGATTACTTCGGCCATTGGAAACTGGGAAATAATACTGCCGATCTTTGTTGAAAAAAGTAGAAGAATTCGACATATAAAATAAAACGTTTAATCTTAAATATATCAGAATCAGTTGCTCGAAGCGACTTATAAAGTATAACTTTTTTCCACAAAAATATGGAAGAATAAAAATTGGTTACTAAAGGTATATTATACCAAGGCAAAAAAAGTAATGGCACTTTGAACAAAAAAAAGGACTGAGCTTTTGATTTCTTACTTTAAAAAGCCTCTTATGCTGTTAGAAAAATGCCAATAATGAATAAAATTTTAAAAAATAACGAAAATATAATAAAGAGTTTGACACCCTGTATCTCGCAAACGATGAACTTTTTGACTAAGGTAAATTGCATTAGATAGTTATATTTTGGTGCAAGAAGTCTACAGTAGCATTTTGTTCGACCCTTTAGAGACACCCTGTATAATTCTAAATTGTTAGTTATAAAAGTACTAATGTATTTGTGGGTTTGGAATCGGGGTTTTAAACAAATTAAATTACTTTTTTACCCATTTCTTTATTTCCAAATTACGTTAACACTGCGGTTGGTTTTGTTGGACTGCCCTTTGGAGACACCCTGTATAATACTAAATTGTTAGTTAGAAGGATACTAAAGTATTTGTGGGTTTGAAACAGTGGTTTTATTCAAATAAAATTACTTTTTCCACTATTTATTTATTCCCATTCTAGTAATCTATATGTAGTGGCGGGAGGTTAAATAGGGTCTCCAAGATCGCTGTTGGTGTACTTTTTATACATCCTGCTATGCCAAGACGGGCTTGTCTTTGCACTTCGTCCAACTTAAGCACAGCCGTATGCTGTCTGGTGTTAGTCCACCAGACAATGGATGCATATGTTATGGCTCGTTTAACCACAGTATTCTTATAGTCTCACAGTTGAAACCCGACCGAAAACCATCGTTTAGTGTATCGGAAGTCGACAAGTAAGATAATAGAAAATAAATAGAAATAATGCCCTAGTGTCGTAAATATAGCAATATCCCTTTTCGACAGTTAAGACAAAGTCCTGCTTTTCATGTCATTCACCGGAACCCTTTCCAGTGACGTGTTTTACTTTTTTTTCTTTGTGACAAATCACGAAGGTTAATGCCTAAATACAAAAGTACCGTGGGTGCCGGGTTATTGGATGGTTAACCCATTTATCCATGCACTGAAACATACAGTTTTGCATTTTACAGCCCCTTTTAGACAAAGCGGTAGTGCCACCACGGGCGTTATTTTTTAAAATAACTACTACCTAGAATTGGCAGAATACTACACAGAGGCTTTGCCATTACCATCTATGAAGTGACGAGCTATTATAAATCCATAGAAGAAACCGAGATTCCTCATATGACTTATCAAACTGTAGGGAATTTTTTTCGTATATAATTACGACAGTACTTCGGTACCGCAGAGTTCTTATCTTAACTCTCGAGAAATTTTCTAATATTTTTTTTCCGTTCTATGTGTTTGTTTCTTCAAAAATGTAATTGTTCTTTGTGGGTGTCTAAAAAGGATTTTTGGAGCCGAGCCTATTGTAGAGTCTCTTCTATCTCCTCACAGTGCTTTCTCAATGAGTAACTTTTGCTTTCCCCAAAGTTTTATTACAGCCAGTTTGGTTTTAGTTTAAGTAATGAGAAGCGAGTTACTCTTGTCCGTAATTCAGAATTCGGCATAATTTTTTTTTTTCATAGATTGGTTTAGTATAACGTAATAAATCTAAAAACATAAAATATAAACAAATAAGGTAACAAACGATTTGGGCCTGTATCTCAGTAACCGTGCACTTGAGGCCCACCATTATAGGAACCTTTATTATAGACAAATAAATATTCTTTTTTTTGTGTTTTTTTTCTATCACTTACCGTTTACGATTTTTAATATTATTACTGCTTTTTAATTGACTTTTTACCGATATCTTTTCTTATAATTGTTTAATCAATAAATTGCGTGTAATTAAACTTTTAAATCGATAAATTTTCTACAACTTTTAATTTGAATATTTTTTCCTTAAAACTAATATTTTCTTAAATACAACGCGTTTAATGTTCTACTACCGAGTACAAGGTTAAATAGAACGAAATAAGTATAGCGTAATAGCGGGCCAGATGTTGGATGACGTTTTTAAGCCCAACCAGACACAGGATTTTTTAAATTAACGCCTTATAATGTTATAAAAAAAAATAATTTTAGAGAAAAAGTTTAAAAAAAACTTGTAGAAAATTTATCAATTAAAAGTATATTTATAAGCAGTTTTCGGTTTACACAATCCTAAGAAGAAATATTGCTACAAAAGTAAATAAACAAGCAGTAATATTCTTATGAATAGTGAACGGTAAGGGATACGAAAATATTAAAAAAAGGAAAATTTTAGTATCTACAGTGTGTCCAAGATGAGGATCCTAAGCATGAGAATCTCAGTACCCATTGGAGATACAGCTTAGGTAAAATTAGAAAAAAGTTGTGTTTTTAAAGCTTATTTACATGCCGCTTAAAAACTTTAAAAAATTTACGGCCTGCTGAGATATTTGGCAAAAACGAAAATTTGACTATATCGATTTTATTTTTTTCTGACTTTATTTGAAGAGATATGAAAAAACTAATAACACACTTTTTAGCTACTACATGATGGTATTTTTGGATGTTATATCCGACTTTTCGTTTTCAAGAAACCATCATCAACTTAATTTTTTTATATGGCTCGAAAAAAGTACACCCTGTATCTGATCCCATATTTTATTACAAATTTAACGATGTATCACATGTCACATTTTAAATTTTAGTTAAAAGAAAAATTGCATGTTTTCTATTTTTTTAAAGGTATTTTTAAGTAGGCCTTGCAAACAAATGCTTTGACGTTAATACCTGTTACCGTGTCTGTAACATAATTTAATATCATGATAAAATAGTAATCGTTATTACCATGTTTGTAAAGTTGTTGTTTATAGAGCAATTGTTCTTATTTTTATTACTGTTGTCTTTATTATTGCTTATTGGTGAATAGTTAATATCTATTGTGTTATTATCGTCGAATATGCCGGGTGGCCATGATGGCCATAAAAAAAGTTTAACATGCTAACGTGCTAGATTTTGTGCCACAAAAATACTGTAAATACAGCAGCAATGTATCTTTTTACATATCCAGAAAGAAAACGGCCATGTATTTCCATTTTCTTACAGCTGGCTCGAAATTTAAAAAGCCAGCTTTATCTCGAAAAAGGGAAATCTTCAGAAGAAACCTAAAATAATGTTTTACAAGTAGTTTTTAAGAACCCTGAGATATCCACTTGGCAAATTAAACAAAATGTAAGTGTAGCCACATCCACACCTCAATTTTTTGGCGTAAAAATAGATATCACCCCTATAAATTTAAGATTTGCCAAGGACTTAAACCGGAAGATTTTGAACGGCGCCGATATTTTTACCAGTGGTATACACGCACGTGTGAAGTTCTTCAAAAAAAAAAAAAATGTAGTCCGACGAAAGTATGGTCACTAATCATGGTATCTTCAACCGTCGCAATACGCATTACTAGGCTCAAAAAATCCGCGTGTTAAGAAAATGTCGAAACATCAAGAAAGTTTTGGGTTTAATATGTGGTGTGGAGTTTTAGAAACTAAAATGCTAGGTCCATTTATTTACCATAATTCAATAACTACAGAAATAATACCTTCATTTATTTTTGCGGCACAAAAGGTAGCACGTTAGCATGGCAAACTTTTCTTCATGGCTATAATGGCCATCCGACATATTCGACCATAATAATACAATAGATATTAGCTATTCACTAATAAACAATAATAAAGACGACAGTAACAATAAGAACCATTGCTCTAAAAACAACAAGTTGACAAACACGTTAATAACGATAATTACTATATTATCACACATTTAATTATGTTATAGACTCAGTAACAGGTATTACCATCAAAGCATTTGTTTGCAAGGCCTACTTAAAAATACCTTTAAAAAATAGAAAAAAATAAATTTTTCCTTTTAACTAAAATTAAAAATATGGCATGTAATACATCGTTAAATTTGTAATAAAAAATGAGATTAGATACAGGGTGTACTTTTTTTTCGAGCCATATAAAAAATAAAGTTGATAATGGTTTCTTGAAAACGAAACGTCGGTTATAAAATCCAAAAATACCATCATGTGGTAGCTAAAAATTGCCAATGAAAAAGTGTTATTAGTTTGTTTTATATCACTTCAAATAAAGTCAGATAAAAATAAAATTGATATAGTGAAATTTCCGTTTTTGTCAAATATCTCAGCAGGCCATGAAATTTTTCAAGTTTCTTAACAGCATGTAAATAAGCTTTAATAACACAACTTTTTCTTAATTTAACCTAAGCTGTATCTCCAACAGGTACTGAGATTCCCATGCTTAGGATCCTTATCTTGGACACACTGTATAATAAAGATCCTTATTATTGTAGGTATCAAGTGCACGGTTACGGAGATACAGGCCCAAATGTTTTTCCGCAAAATGGCGTCACTTCCCTTCGCTTTGTTTAAACGTCAACATAACCGATTGGTAAATACCGTTTTAAAATTCGTTCTTCGCCTAAAATTGATGAAACACGCAACAAATCGGTTAAATTATGCTACTTACTACATTTTTCATTAGGATTCTCATTATACACGTTGCCACGCTGCTAAGTTAAAAGGCAATAACGCTAATAAATAATAATTAAAATACACCAATGGCATTAAACTTGTGTAAAACCGTAGTTTCTTGTTTATATTTTGATTTGTAGCGAAAATTTTTTAAAATATATTTGTAAAATATAACAATCAATACATTCAGAGTTAACAACATTTTTCTCAAAACTATGGTTTCCAGAGTTACTGCATCCTTCGTTAGGACGGTAGAGTAGGTAAATCCCCGAAAGCCATATCTTATAACATACTTTTTGTTGTATAATTCTTTATTAAATTCTTACGGCGATAATATACATACGTAAAAGAGGCACACAAAATATTTTAGAGGACTAAGTTAACTTGTTTGCTAGCTTTAAAACAATAGTTTCATGAACGTTTACAGAGCTTCGGTTACACGGAATCAAAAAGAAAATACAAGAGACTAAAAAGTTGTATTATTAATTGATAAATTATAAATAAATATTAAAACGTCAAATAAAGTCAATGATGAACTTTTTTTCCTCAATAATATAAGTGCAGTGCCACTGGACACAATAATAACAATCTGGTTAGAGTTAAACAAGCGCCTTATTACTTTAAATAAATGTACTAAATTTTATTTAAATCGGCTTACGCATAGTAAAAATATTTATAAAAACTGATTTCCTTGTTAAATTTTAACGCCCTGTACCTCAGTAAGAAAGCAGTTGTGGATAATCGTTTCTAGTATTTTTTTTTATGAAATAACATAAGGATTCCCACCTTGAAGTTTCGTACCGTTGTTAGAAAACACCCTCTATAATAAGTCTAAGAGTATGTAAGGCCACGAATTAGAATATTTTTAAAAATACGATTTTATTTTTTACTCAAAAATTTTATTTACCTATTTTATTTAGTTTAATTATTTAAAAATAAATAAATAAATAAGAGCATATGCATGGAATAACTTAGGTAAATAAAATAAATATTTATTAATTTTAGTGAAAAAATAATCTAATTGTCAAAAATATTTCAAATTCATGGCCTTACGTACTCATGAGACTTAAAGCGCGAACGACACGCGCCCTTTAAAATTGATTAATCACATGAAAATATATTAAGTCATACTGATAATACACCAAACTCTTTGTCTTGGATTATACAATCCGAATATGAAACTTGCTTTGCTATAATGTAAACTTTTAGTAGTTAAAAACGTATAAACAAATTATATACCTTTTTTTTATTAAAAAATATCCATTTTTAATTGTAATACCTTTGCTAATAATAACATAATAATTAATTATTAGTCTTAGTTTTAAAGCTAGTTTTCCTTTCAATTTGAGCTATTACAGAGTTAATTTACTTAAAATCCAGAAGAGTTATAAGTAAAAACCTGGGGGCTTTATTTGAAATGTTCACCGACGTTCATTTTCTATGAGCGCCCAAAAATAAGCACATATGCTTTATTTGAAAAATTCGTCGACGTTCCCAAAAGATCACGCGTGCTCTTTTTTATTTGTTTTGTGCGACACTTCTTTAGTTGGCGTTCAAGCTGGGAGCACGGATTTCAGACGTCATTTCCAAAGAGGCTTTATTTGAAATGAGCGTCGACGCTCGCCTAAAAATAAGCACATATGCTTTATTTGAAAATTTCGTCGACGTTCCCAAAAGTTCACGCGTGCGTTTCTTCATTTGTTTTGTGCGACACCTCTTTAGTTGGCGTTCAAGCTGGGAGCACGGATTTCAGACGTCATTTCCAACGGTTTTGACCATTAAATCGAAGGATTTTTTTGTATATTCGAAATGGAATTTAATAATGTTGTTAATTTAAATGTAATGGCTGGAATAGAGCAAGCGGAATTATTAGAATACTAAAGACGAAGAATTTGCCTCTGGGTAAAGGCTTTAGAAGCTTAAATTTCCAAAAGGAAATTAAAAAAAAAATCCGCTTTAGAAAAACAATCTTTGCGAGAAACTAGAGGAATTTATGGCTCCTCCAATTCGTTTTACGGCTACACCAAAAGATGTTAAGGTATGTGAGATATATATATTTGTAGATTCTTTCAACCCTTAATTTGTTGGCAACTGGAAGTTATCAAACTGATATTGGAAACAACAACTTTGTTGGTTTAAGTACGCATAAAGTTAGCGACCAATTAAGAATTTTTAATAAATGGATAAACTTTCCAAATCGGTTGAATGACCTTAATGATTTATGAACAGGGTAAGTACTATAATGTTAATACGAATAAAGGTCTAGCCACACATGACCGCAACGAGCCCGCAGCCGTGCGTCTCGCTGGTTAAATGTAGGGGAAAGCGGTGCAAAAAGTTTTATATTCCTAATAAAATGGCAGTTATATGAGTCTGTAATACTACGCTTTAAATTAAACCTAGTCGTAAAATTAATCTTTACAAAGAATACGTTAACACAGTTTTACCTATACTACACTAAAAGTTTGTATAAAAAGAAACAAAGATAAGTAAGAAAATCTGTTTTTGTTTAAACAAAGGGATATACATACAAAACAACAGACTCATCTTGTTCATCACATCATGCTTTTTATATTTTTGAGGTCAAAGTGCTTTTAAATCTTTTAGAATTAATCTTCTCTAATTTCTTCTATCATTGTGAATCCGAGCTCGGCGCGGCCTTGGTGCGGTTAGGTGTGGCTTTGTTTGTTTGTTTCCGCCTTTCATAGATCTAATTTAATATTTTTTTTAACAGAATACAATGAATTACATTTTAAAATAGGAAGTACACAGTACACTAAATATGAATAAGCAAACAAGTATTATTTTAGATATAGTTAATTTTTTTCTACCATGGGCGTAGCCAGGAGGCAGGAAGGCGATAGCCTCTAGAGGTTAGGGATTTCTTGTAAATATTGATATAAAATTTAATATCAAATTAAAAAAATTGGTTAAAAAAGTAATGGATACCCAAAAGGGTGGACACTTAATTTGACCCACTTCCATATTCTTCAATCGTAAAAAATATAAATTTTCTGTTTCTGTTAGAGAGCCCTTAATCTGTTTGTAACCACATTTTAAAAGACATTATTTAAATATATTTTCTCATTAGCATTTTAGAAAGATGGAAACAATGGTCAATTTTGGTATGAGCCAAGCTGTAGTTAATAAAACAAGGTTTCTCTTTTTCTTTTAAAATTATTTAAAAATAAAGGTTTTGTAGTAAGTATTTTAAAAATATGTGTACTTATTAAAAAATACATTAAACATTGCTCAAAATTTGCATTTGAAAGATTATTGTTTTGTTTAGCATATTGTTTAAAACACAAGAAAACTTTAAATGTTTCTAATCTCTTTTAATTCAACAATAAGTGTTTTTCATCCAGCTTTTACTTTAGAAAATAATAGAGAATTATTATACAATTAAGAATATGTATTATTGTAATATGTATTACCTATGTTATTGAACAAGAAACTTTTTTGTTCTATGAACATATTACTCATAATAATCTAATTTTTTTTTTTCTTTTTAGGCAGATTATGACATCTCTGGTGTTGTGGGCTGTCTGGATTGTACGCCTCCCACAAATGATCCACATTACCCTGTGTGTATGTGTCATTATTAAAAAAAGCATTTTTTGTTAAGTTTAAAAATGTTTTATTACCACTTTTGTGAACATTGTTAGTGCATAATTAATCAGTAAACAATATCTTATCTTTCCATGTCTTTATGAATATATATAAAAAAATATATATTTTTAATACATGCTTTATTTTAATTCAATATTGGCGCTTTTCTGGGACAGCAGTTCTTCGCATACATTTTAAAGTAGGTAAAGTAGAATTCAGCTAAGAAAAAGCCAGAGGCGTCGTAGAAGTAAAACGACAATCCACTAATTTCTTGTAATCGCGTCGTTTAAATAGTGCGCGAGCAACAAAAGGAAAATAATTTGAAAAAAAAAAAAAACTTATGACCTCGTGGCTTTTTTTTGCTGAATCGTAGTCTAACTAAATTATTAGAGCCGAGTCTAGGCCCCAACATTTACTTACAGAAGTTTTATATAAAACTGTATAACTACTATTATGGCATTGATAACTACTATACCTGTTTGTCTTATAACACTTTTAGGTAACTCTCTTTTAAATTTAATTGTTTGCAATATAATCACTTTCATATCAGTAGGCATGTAGGAATTTTATGAAACTGCAGTAAGCATTACATTAAAAAAAACTGTTTTTAAACTACTCCTATCTTAGTATTAAAATTATTGTTGACATGAACCCGTTTTACTTTTTTATGTAGCCAAAAGTACTAAATAACAAGTTTCTCCAACTTGTGAACTTTGATGAATTTGTAAATATATGTACTAGTAGGTACCTCATTAGGTGTTCAGCAAAATAAATTTGTCCCTTAATTATGACGTGTGTAAATACAATTGTATATTGACATGAATAAATAAGGTACTTACAGTTTAAATAAACCTTACACTATTAGTCCTAGGATTTCTTGCTTTCTGAGACTGCACTTAAAATTTTTGTGGCTTCTTCCCAAAGCCTTTTGGTATCTTTTAAGTATACTGGCTTGAGAATTTGCTAGTTAGCAATACCAGATTGCCCTTGAAAAATTCCACCAGCATCTCCTTTTGTTGTTTGCTAACCGGTCCCCGCTCTTGTAACAGTTACAGTCCTCCATTTATTATTAAATATTTCAAATTCTTTACCTTCATTCACTTGGGTTTTTCTTTTTTTAGAGATAGTTTATAATAAAAACTACAGTTTATTTATATTTAGATGATTTATTATTACTTTGCTACATTTAGGTTAGACTAAATTATATACTTTTAATTATGATCAATCCTTTATTGCTCCTAGTATCAAACTTCAAAATTTACCTCTATAGCTTCTTTCTCTTGCACCTTTGACATCTAAAAATAACAAAATTCCTTAAGCTACATATCAATGCTTGAGTTTGAAACTTTACGCACTGAATTTTAGTAAATTCGTCACTAATTACAAAACCCAAAGATTTTGTTGCATTTGTGTTATGTTTTGGATGTAACTGTTATTAAAGTAAAGTATTAGCATACCTTGGGAATCGTGGCTTCTTAACTAATAGCAAAGCATGAGCTCGTAATACATTTTTGGTTGATTTCTTCGATATGCTAAGATTGTGGTTATAGCACTGGGTTCTCTTTTGTGTTAGGCTTTCAGCAGCTGGCACAGTTATCTAAAATTAAATCTCTGTAGCAGTTTGTTATGCTGTAATAGAATATTAGCTTATATTATAGGTAGGTATTGTTTACATTCTTTACCTGACTATATCTCCTTTATTTTTCCTTTTTTGGCATATTTAACGGGTTCACCAAGGAGAATAGAGTTTTCTTCTTGCCTGCAGAAACACTTTCTAGTAAATTTTCCTCTATTTTCTTTTCATTTTGGACTATTTTATTGGTTCTGTTTATTTTACGTTGCTTGACATGCTTTTATTTTCTAACCTAAGTGATGTGTATGTGTAAATGCTCGTAGGTCGGTGTTTTAATATTTTCATGTTCGGGCGTTAGCATTTGGATTTTCCATATAATAATTAATAAAATAATAAATACTAATTAAATAAACACAGACCAAATTAGAAATAATTACAGACCACTGACGTTAAACATTAATTACCTAACCTTAAATGCTTAGCAAATGTCATGCAAAAATCAAAACACAAACGATTCTCATTGGTCAGAACTTGTTGCATGCAGTGTTGCCAGTAAATATGTGATTTTTTAAAATCACGCACACATCCGTGTTCACTTGTTTTCAAATAAACCGATTCACGATTTTTACGAACGTCGACGTTCCCTGAGCGCCTAAAAAGATCACGCGTGCTCCCGGGAGCACACATTTCAAATAAAGGGTAATTTTCTAGAAACCTGCGGCAACTCCGATTTTAACGAAATTTGGTATACGGGGGTTTTTGGGGCGCTGATCACGAATCTGAAAGATTTTTGTGTGCCACTTTAGCTTTAAATCAAGAATTGTGAGCAAAAAGAAGGGGGAATGTTGTAAAAATATGATTAGTTTAAATTTCAAGTCTGATGATGAATATCTCAAGAACGAAACGTTTCTGCCAAAAAATTCTTTTAGATTCGTGATCAGCGCCCCAAAAAACCCCTGTATATCAAATTTCGTCAAAATCGGAGTTGCCGCAGGTTTCTAGAAAATTACCAAATAAAGCCCCCAGCATCTCCTTTTGTTGTTTGCTAACCGGTCCCCGCTCTTCTAACAGTTATAGTCCTCCATTTATTATTAAATATTTTAAATTATTTACCTTCATTTACTTGGGTTTTCCTTTTCTTAGAGATAGTTTATAATAAAAACTACAGTTTATTTATATTTAGATGATTTATTATTACTTTGCTACATTTAGGTTAGACTAAATTCTATACTTTTAATTGTGATCAATCCTTTATTGCTCCTAGTATCAAACTTCATAATTTACCACTATAGCTTCTTTCTCTTGCACCTCTGATGTCTAAAAATAACAAAATTCCTTAAGCATACATATCAATGCTTGAGTTGAAACTTTACGCATCGAATTTTAGTAAATTCGTCACTAATTACAAAACCCAAAGATTTTGTTGCATTTGTGTTATGCTTTGGATGTAACTGTTATCAAAGTAAAGTATTAGCATACCTTCGGAACCGTGGCTTCTTAACTAATAGCAAAACATGAGCTCGTAATACGTTTTTGGTTTATTTCTTCGATATGCTAAGATTGTGGTGTACATGCAGTGGGTTCCCTTTTGTGTTAGGCTTTCAGCAGCTGGCACAGTTATCTAAAATTAAATCTCTGTAGCAGTTTGTTATGCTGTGATAGAATATTTGCTTATATTATAGGTAGTGTTTACATTGTTTACCTGACTATATCTCCTTTATTTTTCCTTTTTTGGTATATTTAACGGGTTCACCAAGGAGAACAGAGTTTTCTTCTTGTCTGCGGAAACACTTTCTAGTAAATTTTTCTCTATTTTCTTTTCATTTTGGGCTATTTTATTGGTTCTGTTTATTTTACGTTGCTTGACATGCTCTTATTTTCTAACCTAAGTGTTTTGTAAATACTCGTAGGTCGGTGTTTTAATATTCTCATGTTCGGGCGTTAGCATTTAGATTTTCCATATAATAATTAATAAAATAATAAATACTAATTAAATAAACAGACCAAATTAGAAATAATTACAAACCACTGACATTAAACATTAATTACCTAACCTTAAATGCTTAGCAAGATGTCATGCAAAAATCAAAACACAAACGGTTCTCATTGGTCAGAATTAGTTGCATGCAGTGTTGCCAGTAAATATGTAATTTTTAAAATTACGCAAACATCCGTGCTCACTTGTTTTCAAATAAACCGATTCGTGATCTTTACGAGCGTCGACGTTCCCTGAGCGACCAAAAAGATCACGCGTGTTCCCAGGAGCACACATTTCAAATAAAGCCCCCTGCTCGAATCCCAAAATAATATTGCCATATCTCCTGTTCTAACAATCAGATAAATGTTTTTAAAACGTTATTTTTTAGTTTTTTTAGGGAACAAAAATGCAAATACAGGGTGGCTTACCATATTCGACACGGTCTGTGGCTGGATAACCATGGTGATTCTAGAAAAAGCAAATTGGGAAACATATAGGGTCGAATAAGGCCACAGTATAAAATTACTTTAGCCTATACAGGATGTCTCAAAAAGTTTGACGTATCAAAGATATACTTTTTTAAATGGAACTCGCCTATATTTTATAACGGTTTTAGATTTAACTTAAAAAATAACTTAAGTTTGTTTCTGGTTTATTAGTACTAAGTGTCTAATTTTATTTGTTTTTGTGATATTTGATTTATTTGAAAAATGCAGAGGTGCAATTAAATTAATTTACTTTAACACTACTAACACTTTGAACTCTACAATTTGTAACAAAATACGGAAGAGCCTGCCATATTAGACGTAGGTCATCAAATAATGTACAGGGTGTAAAATATTTTCCCTTTTTCACGAATCTAAATATCAAAAACACTCCTATTTTAAATTGAACACCCTGTATTTCTTTACACTACACAATTGCAAATAAAATACTTTTTTAATGGTGTATGGGTTGCCTATATCTTTATACTTTTTGATTAAATTCCGTTTTTATCTATTTTTATTCCAAATGTCTATTTATGTCTAAGAAGGCTGTAATCTAGCCATGTCTTTTTACCAAGCCATTATTACTGAATGTAGATTTGTCTGAAAACAGTTTAAATTTAAAAACTTTTTTTATTTCCACTTTTTCTGACCTCCACAGACAAAATTTAATTTGTTGCTTATAATGCTACTTCGAATAATACTTATTGCAGCAGAATGTGGTAATGATAAAACTTGTATTTTTAAACAATTCTAATAATGCACCTAAATAGTTATAATGACATTCTGTGACCTAAAAATCGTTTTTTGTTTATCCATAATCAATTTGTAACATTTTTTAGCAACCTAACCGGTCATTTTCGCTGGGATATTTATCGAATACTAATATTAATTACTAATATTTTAGTCAGTTTGCTACAAATTTTAGTAATTTTAAATGAAAACCCTTTATCTGCAACAACAATATACAGTATGTCCGCCTAAGCTTTCTACGTATGGAACACTTTTTTATTATTAATTTTACGAAAAAGTTATTCCTTATAAAAAGTTCTGCATGGTCTAAAACCTAAAATGCAACCATAAGATTTTTTCTAGTAGTAGTATACGAGGTATCTCAAAAAATGTGAGTAATATAGAAGAAATACCGAAAGGAAAAATGCGAAAGGTTTTCTACGTATGGAACACTTTTTTATTATTAATTTTACGAAAAAGTTATTCCTTATAAAAGTTCTGCATGGTCTAAAACCTAAAATGCAACCATAAGATTTTTTCTAGTAGTAGTATACGAGGTATCTCAAAAAAATGTGAGTAATATAGAAGAAATACCGAAAGGAAAAATGCGAAAGGTTTTGAAGGCTATCAGGAGCCCCGCAAAACTGTAATAAGTACGTGTAAAAAGTAGAAGAAAAAAAAATGGGAAGACATTTTTTTGCTCATCAAATTTTTTCCAGAGGACAAAAGGGGCCTTGCAAAAAGGTGAGGATATTTTTTTTTGTTCCTCAATATTTTTAGTCGCCCCAAGAGAATTACAGAAGATTTCGCGTAGATAATGATGACGTCGGTGGCTTCTTTACTAAACGCGCGGACTATATTTTGTTTAATTTTTTACGATTTTTCTTATTTAATTTTACCCATATTTCTACGTGTATGTAAAAAATTAGTGAGACGGTACCGTTGCTATGTCAATAATCCCGATGCTAAGGGTGGGTGGAGCTTGACAGCCACTACAGTTATGATGCGCGGTGTTAAACTAACAGTATTTGATCTCTAGCTTTAATTTTGGTATTATAAATAAAATCCACGAGATAACCACTTTTCTTTTTCTTAATTAATAATAACTGTAAATCTAATAATAAATAGATTACATTAGTATTTGGAATTTTTGTTCTACATTAGAACACTTTTGGGGTCAGCATAATATTATGCATATTCCGAGTATGTGGTTTCTGGGTTTTAGACTAAAATGTTTCTATCTGGCAAAATCCCTCAAAATATCAATTTAGAAAAGATGAAGTGTAATGTTGTCTGGAAAATAAAATAAAACTTAGACACTCATTATTTAAAAGTGCTTTTTATTCTTTAAAACACAAATATTAGTTTTTAAGAATATCCTGTAATAAATAAACAAACGGCATAAAGATAAAGTAACCTACAAAAAAATTAACTTATTTTATTTTTAAACTAATAACAAAGTTTTCGAAATTAAAAATAACATAAATAATTTTTTTAAACCTAAAATAACTAGTAAATACTAAGAATATCCTGCAATAAATAAACCAATAGCATAAAAGTAACATCATCTACAAAAATATATTTCTTTTTCATTGAACTTATAAGAAAGTTTTAGAAATTAAAAAAATGCTAACGAAGTATTTTAAAGAGCATATTTTTTTAGGCGGCTAATGCCCATTTTCACCAACTGTTTTTGGGAATCCTTGGCGATAGAAAGAGAATATTTATATAAAAGTTATTCTCTACCTAGCGCTAGGGATCCCCTAAAAGTTGATGGAAATGGGCATAAGTTCACTTTTACTTGTAACACAATATACATTATAACTCTGTACAGATTGACTAATGAGAACCTTGGGTCTAGGTTTTATAATAAGCGTGAGAACAAATAAAATTTATTTTATATCAAAGCAGAACAAAGAATTGCCAGGTTGTTGGAAAAAATGTCCCACCTCCTGGAATTTTACTTTGTTACGTAAGAGATATGAATTTAGGTTGTGCTAGTCGCCACGCGTAATCTAAAATTTTTATTTTCTGATGATAGAGTAAGCGAGACAGGCGTATACCGCCCACTTACCTCTTTAAATTAATGCCGCTTCGACTTACCCTTCACGCCAATTGAATTAGAAGTGGGATATAAAGGGTGGGTTTTTTGATATTTAGTACAGAAACCTCAGAAACCACTGCAGTCACAGAGGTGGTTAAGTGGGGAAAGATAGGTAGTTTTTGGAGCTTAGTTTAAATCACTTTTTGTTTGGTCCAAAAACTCATGGCTTACTAAATATTTAAAAAAAAACATTTGTTCCAAAAATCTGTTTTCCTCTGAAAGTTAGTTAATATTCGAAATGGAAAAAAAGTGTAAATAGAAAACTTGTCGATACTTATCTTCTTAATAGAAAAGTGTAATCCGATATTTTATGTAGTAGTCCGTTTTTGAGCTACGACATAAAAGTTGCATTTTTAAATAGAAAACATAGTTGGCTATGACATTTTTTTAAAGGCCTGTTTATAACCTTTTTAATGATGTAAAGCAAGATATACTTTTAATTAAAAAATAATGTGGTTTTTTACATAAATATTATTAAATTTATGTGTTCTTCCATTTGGCCGAGAAACAAGTAAACTAGTATTGTTAATTTCTTTTCTATTTTTGACAGGTTTTCCAGTGATTATTTTTAATTTCTATATGCTCGTAAGACTCAGTTAACGAAGAATAATTTATGATTATAACGTATAGGCGTGTCCAAAATGCAACCAATGTTTTTTTAAAAGATATAGCAGTATGGGCAATAATGGTGGGATCTTTAATAATCTTTAAATAGTAATGTGCCTTTTTTTACTTAGTTTAATTTAAAGCACATTATTATTTTTAAAAGTTAGTGTCTTGAATTATTAAGCACCTATAAAAATTATTTAAAAAGTAATTGTCAATAAAACTAGTTTAATTCTTTAGGGCTAAATGACAAAATTTAAAGTAATTATATTCAAAACTACGGTATTCTTTTTAAATTTAAATTATATCTTGCTATACATCGGTAAAATGCCTATAAAGAGGGCTTTTAAAAAATGTTATAGCCAACCATAGTTTTCATTTAAAAAATGCAAGTTTGTATTGTACCTCAAAAACGGACTACTACATAAAATATCGGATTACACCTTTTTATTAAGAAGATAATTATTCACAACTTTTCCATTTACACTTTTACCTTTTTTTATTTCGAATATTAACTGAAGTACAAAGAATTTTTTTTTTTTTTGAAAAAATGGGGTTTTTAAAATATCCAGTAAGTCATGATTTTTGGACGAAACAAAAAGTGATTTAAACAAAACTCTAAAAACTACAATTTTAACCAACTCTATAGCTGCAGCAGTGTCTAAGATCTTTGTACAAAACATTGCAAAAAACTCACTCTGTATATGAGAGTAAAACAATGTTATACTTTATTTTTTTAACTAACATATTCCTAAATTATTCTTCTTTGTTAAAACAGAAATTCTATCCCCAGGTCAACTTTAGCCAATCTGTATAAAGGGCTATGGTGTAGCTACTATGAGGCTGGGCGGGGCAGTACCCCGGGGCCCTCAAGCCCAGAGGGCCCCTTGGAGTTGAAAGAAACAAGATGTAACAAATTTTTTTGTAAAAGTTGAAGGTTTTCCGATCGCGCATGCACTAAAAATATGTTTGTAAATACAGAGTCTCCCAAAAAAGTAATGGTTGTGATTTTTTTTTAATTTTAATTTTCCTTTATAGAATTGAATTCCGCATAAAATTTTAAATATGGTACGTTATTTTAACAGTTGTTAGAATCTTGCACGCAATTTATGATTTATTGAAACTTTCGTAAAAAACTGGATGTCCGAAAATTATTTTAGAACGGGAACAAATTAGTTATGTATAATACTTAGCTAGGTGTTTCCAAACCTTAATGATTAAGGAAAATTAATTTCTAAGAGAAAATTGATTATATCTTGTTCAAGGTATTTTTCATGACATAGCCAACATATCAGTATTTAAAACTTTCAAAAGCGGTTTAAAAGGAACATCCTGTATATAAGTTTACTTTTAGATTTCAGGGATAAAAAAAGTTAGTTTCCTCAGCAATTCCTATACCCAAAATGTTATATTTTTAATATATTTAACAGGCATTTTTTCGTACTTCAAATGAAATATTCTGTATAATTTTAATCATTCCTAAAATTAAATTTGTTACCTTAAAACATGTAAAATGGTAATTTTAAAAATGTCGCCTTTGTGGACCTTTAAAAAAATTAATCTGATTTCCTATTTTTATAAGTTTTCTCTTCCCCAAATCTTAAAGTATTTAAGTTCCGTGTCAAAAAACTTCCTCTTACCTCGCTTAAGACACCCACGGTACTAGTATTTTGCTTTTGTGGATTGTCCCAAGATAAAAAAAAAGGTTAAATGTTGCAAATTTTAACTTTTAGAAAATATTCCTAATCGTCAGGCAGTCAGTTCTGGTTAGTAGTTATAGATGCTTTATTTTTTAAAGTAACCCTAGCTTATGACACTTTTTTCAACAAAGAAATATTACATTTTTGAGCCATATTTTTTGTTATTCTTTGTACTACCAAAATATTTTGGAACATGCATTTTGGAAACCAACAACTTTTATATGAAACTTTTTATGGAACAAGGTGTTTCTAAACAAATGCGTAAAATTTAGGAGGTAATTCGTTGTTCGTTGTTCAAAATAAGGGTAGTTTGCTTTATAAACATGGGGTCAAAACCGTTAGGAGCAAAAAATTACAGAAAAAATCTCTTTATGTTGTTGCTTGAAAACAAAATAAGCATGGCATTTAAACTGCCAAGTTATGTCAAATAAAGACATATTAAAAATGTCTTAATGGGTGATAGCAGGAAAATATAATTTTTTATAAATATCTTTTCGTACCGACACGTTATAATTTACATTTAATTTTTTTATTTAAAGTTGGTACGTTTAACAAAAAAATAGGAGCAAGAACGATAGGGGTAGTCTATTTCCACCGCTTTTATTAATTCTAAAAAAGTGCAAAAATATTTTGAAAGTGTATTTTTGTCGCTTTATGTGTTTGAAATAAAAAATTAAAACGATATTTTTGCCAAATTTGTACTGCCATATCTCTTTAATGGTTGACTTTTGACCCTATGTTTATTGAGCAAACTACCCTTTATTTTAAACAAGGAATCCCCTCCTAAAATTTTTCTCATTTGCTTGAAAACACCCTGTATAGAGTATTATTCAGGGTGGACTACGTTTTTCGTGTCAAACTTAGGCAGTCGATAAAAACGTTTTTTTTATGAAAAAACTCTAAATATACATATTTTCTAATTTGCTTCATTTCCAAGATAGGGGTTAAGTTTAATTTATTTTTAGTTTTCGTTTTTCTGTGGCACTTTTTTATTATTACCTTAACCCTTTTTTAACGTTTTTAATAACTTTGTCAAATAGTGTGTCAAGTAGTGTCAAAATGCCGTTTAAATGTTTAAATCAAGAAATAGCGGATATTCATTTTGTATATGGATTTGCATACAGAAACTCAAGGGTAGCATGTTGACACTACTTGACAAAGTAATGAAAAAAAAATAAAAGGTAAAGTTAAAGGCAAAAACAGTAACACAGGGAAAAAAGAAGCTGAAAATAAATTAAACTTTAACACCCCGTATCGTAGGGTGTGCTTTTGTCGGAGCTTTTTGAGCGAGGTTAGCAGCGCGGCTCGACCGAAGCATCCCTATGTTACTGTACCATAAAGGTGATTTGTTCGAGCCGCGCTGTCAACCTCGTTTCTCGCCGCTCCCACATAAACACCCTTAGAAATAAAGCAATTAAGAAAATATGTTTATTTAGATTTGTTTTATAAAAAAATATTTTCTATCGACTGTCTTAATTTGTAACGAAAACCTGTTCCACCCTGTATATTGAAAAAATGTGAATATCTTTAGACAATGGGGCCATCCGGTATGTATTTCTTAAATAGGTAAACTACAATTATTGTACTTTTTGATCCAGCTTCCATCCCCCTTCTGTTTAGCTGAATTTTCAATTAAGTTTGGCGATGCAGATTTTAAATCATACACTAAACCAATTTTGGCAAACCAATTTAATAACAAAGTTGTTAAATTAAAAAAATTTCCCAATTCACCAGTTCTGTAATCCCAGGGAAACGTATGATGGTAGTTATGAAATCCTTCTCCAGAAGTAAAAAATGAGACAATTTTATTATCTACTGGACCAATCTCACTAAAATACAAAATATAATTAGTGATAAATTAAAAGCGCATAGACATATTATGTTTTTTTCTAAATATAAATTATATACTTTAATACATTGTATTTAAACCATAAAATTTACTTTTTGAGTTAAAAAACTATTCGTGTTTTCAATATTTTTTTAGATCAAGAATTTTATTCTTTTGATGAAGTAAAGTATTTTTTACAGATGGTGTTCTTAAGTCAAGATTTTGGCTCTTAAATAAGGTTATTAAATTATATTATATATTAAAATTGAGCAATTGTCTTTTTCGAATGATTTTTTTTCTGAAAAGGGATAATATGGATCATTAGAGTATTTTGATACCCGATTTTATGGAATCTCAATTGGATAAAATAAAGAATTCATTAATATTTTGATAATTATTAATAATTCGCATTATTAGTGAATTATTTAAATTTTTTAAATTTCGAATAATTTGGAAATTCAAAATATTCGATTCAAAATTTCAAATCAAATATTATTATCCGATTTAATTCGATTCGAACGATATTTGCACACCCCTACCTACCTAAATTCTTTTTTTTTTAAATCTACGTAAAAAAAAATATATTTTTCCGTAAATATCTAAAATATCCTTTACAAAATTTTGTTTTCATTTAAAAATGATATTTATTTATAAGGGGCTAGTTAATTCCAAGCCGTTTTTGAGAAGTATCTAAACAAATATTACTGACAAAAAATGTTTATTACTTACTGTTGTAAAACTCTTATAAATTTTTGGAAAAACTGCAGCAGGACTCCGTGCTCTATAGAATTCTACACCTCGCTTTCTACTGTAGATTTCTACCTGTGAAGTCGATAATTGCACTTTTTGGTACTCTGTGTCACAAAAGAGTAAACATCGGAAATGTTCGTAAAATGTCTATATGTGTACTAATACTTCTCTGTGTAACTGTGCAAGATGAAAAAGGACACACATACAGTTATTGTGAATTAGGTTTACGGAATATCATTATTAAGCAATTGAGTTTTTAATTATTGTTTTAAACACAGAACAAAAAAGGGTCAGGTTTTTAATAGATTTTAATTTAATTATATTCTCTTTTACTCTTAAAGTTAATTTTGGACTATGGCATTAGCAGTTGTTATGTTTATCGTATAGTCCCTCCTTTTATAAAATTAATTTTTTTGAATATTAACTTACCCAACTAACCATTTTTTAAATAAATAGCTATCAATGTTCCCTACTGTGAAAAATTTAATTCAGTAAAGCAAAAAGTATCTGACCAATTTATCTAAACTAAAAAATTTAATACCGAATTAGCTTTATACAATCGTGAATCTTTGCGAAAATCAAGGTCACATTGGTTGCACAGTAAATACATTGCCAGAACTAAAATTGTATTTTTTCTATCATTGTAAAAAACAATAAAATACATTTTTTACATTCTAATAATACAAAAAGAACCACATAAATACATAAATTATAGCAAACTAACGAACACCTAAATTTATTTAAGGGTTATGTACGCCTTTTTAAAATTTTGTTAGAATTCTATACGTTTGAAGACCTTGCTTATAGGCGCCCAATTTGATCGACTTTAAGTGTGTTTTCTTGAACACAGAGTGCAAGTAAGGTAGAATGAAGTTGATTTGTAGAATACTACAGTACCCGGAGTCTCGCTGCTGGTAAAAAATAGTGTGTTTTTTCCTCTATAAGTCTTAAACTAGAAGAGATCGGACATTATGCCAATAAGAACATTTAATCAGAAAGTTGAGATCTACACATATCAAATTAAAAAAAATACCTAAAACCACTTTGGAGCGGATTGAGCGGGGTCCTTTGTGGTTAAAGTAGCAAAGTAAAACAAATGTTAATTGTCAATTTTTTACATGTTATGCACTTAAATAAGCAGACATCACACTATTGTGGAAAGAAACGCTTAGGAAGCAAACGAAAATTTTTAAAGCATATAACTGAGGACTGAGGACTCCCATTTAGTTTTATGCTTTTAAATTTCCGTTCGCTTTCATTTCGTTCCGCGATAGTGTGCTGTATGCCTATTTAAGTACATAACATGTAAAAAAATTGACAATTAACATTTGTTTTACTTTGCTACTTTAACTACAAAGGACCCCGCTCAATCCCTATGGAAAGTGGTTTTCGGTATTTTTTTTATTTGATATGTGTAGATCTCAACTTTCTAATTAAATTTTCTTATTGGCATAATGTCTGATCTCTTCTAGTTTAAGAGTTATAGAGCCTCAAAGTTGTATATTTGCAAAGTTAAGATTTCGAGTACCTCCTATGGTTTTAATTTATTTTCTATCTTACTAAAGCTTTTACAGAACATATTTTGATAAACATTCATGGGATATTATATGAAATAGTAAAATAAATGTAAAGTTTTTATATAGGTTGTTTTTATAGCAGTGGCGTCAGAAAATACTATAAAATTATTATAAAGTTGCCTAAAATGCAAAAACTCTGAAAATTACATATTTGAGTATAAAAAAAAACAAACTGTGGGAATTTAATAATTTTTAAAATGATAGTGTGCTGGCTTTGTTGAAAGATATAAACACATTTTGGTACTGTCAAAATATACAGGGTGGGAAAAAAGGTGGTATTTAATTCTATTTTTACTATGCTATCTAATTGTAAGTTAATATTATCTACATAAGCAAATAAATATTAGTTATTTTAAAATTTTCCAAACTAGTATAGCTAAATTTAAGCAGTTTTTTAATGAAATGAAAATAAAATTCTTATTATATCTCAAAATTATACAAAGTAAATTCAAGGTGTCTCTAGACTTTATTTTTACTCTCCGCTGATGTATTTATAGGGTCCTTTTTACTTCCTTTTTAAAGCTACAGACCCTAAAACTGTAGGTATTTAGGGTCTACTTATACAGGGTGTTACAAATTCAAAGTGCCCCCTTACGATCTAAATACGGTAGAAGATACAGGGTTACTTATAGTAGTAGGAAGTTGCGCATTTTAATGCGTAATAATATTCGGTTTAAAAATTTTAAAATATACAGCCAATTCGAAGTTATCCGAAAGAAAAAAAAAACCTGTCTTTATTTGTTTTTAAGTTTATTTTAAAATGGAACACTTTTTTCTAGTGTTTATCAAGCAACACTAGCCAAGAAGCGTTTTATTTTAAATTAAACTTAAAAAAGCTGTTTGGTAAAATTTCGTATTTTTTTTAGATACCATTAAAAGGTGTATATTTTTAAATATTTAAAACCGATTATTGTTAGGCATTAAAATACTTATCTTCATACTACTTTAACAAACTCTGTATCTTCTACCGTTGCCGATATCGTATCACTTGAATTTGTAACACCCTGTATAAACTGACCCTAAATCACTACAGTTTAAGGATCTGTAGCATTAAAAAGGTAATAAATGAAACTTTTTGAAAATATTTTAGGTTCATGATGTAAAAATCAGCGGAGAGAACAAATAGGGTCCAGAGACACCTTCATAATTTACCCTGTATATTTGGAGATATAATAGGCATTTTTGTTTGTTTGAAGAAAAACCCCTAGAATTAAGCTATATTGGTTTTAAAAACTTTATAAAACTTATCTCTTTATTTGCTGAAGTAGATAATATTAACTTACAATTAGATAGCATAGTAAAAGTACAATTCAAGACCACCTTTTTTTCCACATCGTATATTTTGACGGAACCAAAATATGTTTATAACTTTTAAAAAGGCATGCACACTATCATTTAAAAAGAATAATTGATTCTAACCGTTTGTTTTTCTTTTATACTAAAAATGTTATGTTTGGTTTTTTGTATTTTATGCAACTTTATAATAATTTTATATTTTTCGACGCCACTGCTATAATAAACATCCCTTAGTATGATAGAAAATAAATTAAGACCATAGAAGGGGTATTCGAAATCCTAACTTAGCAAATATCCAACTTTGAGGCTCTATAACTCTAAAACTAGAAGCGATCGGATATTGTGCCCATAAAAACATTTAATCAGAAGGTTAAGATCTACAATAAATTATTTTTAAAAAATTAATCAAAAACCACTTTTCATAAGGATTGAGAGGGGTTCTTAATGTAAGATTTAATTTTCTACAACATTTATTTTGACAATTTTCTTTTATTTTAAAATATAAAAGAACTTTACACTAGATCATTTTTCATATTTTTGTTTATAACTTGCCCCAATAGGAGCAAAATTTTGTATTTATAATTATGTAATTTAAAAACTTTGTTTCTTTTGAGCTCTTGTAACACCAATCCTGGATCACACCTGTATACCTGTAATCCAACTTTCACATTTAAAGATATTTTTAAACTTTTTAAAATATTTAAAGTTTCATACACTGAATTGTATCCGCAGTTGGTTTCTTGTAAAACATTTTTTAAATATTAATACTAAATAGAAGAAATTGCTTTTTAATGTTTCAAAAATTATTAGAGCATTACTCTACAATTGTTTCGCCTTTCTAGGGCTTCATCAAGAGTACTTCGTATACTAAACTTAAAAAGAGAAATATTTACATACAGAACCATTTAACACGTTTTTCCCAAAAAGGTCTATAAAATATTATTAGGGGTTTTATTATGCGGCCCAGATGTGGTAATAAATTTATTTATAATTGGCATATCTGCGAAATTTATTTGATCATTGGTAGAAAGAGTTGTATTGTCTATAAGTGATTTTTTAATTTCTAGTTGTTCATATAAATTTAATTTTTACCTTTGTTTTCTCTATGGAGTAGTTTAACATTATTAAGATCTATAAAGTGGTTTTGTTCTATACAATGTGTTGAAATGCCTGTGTTTCTTAAACCATTTAAAATTGATGTTTTGTGTTCTTTTATTCTGTTTTTATGCTCCTTCCACTTTGACCAATATATTCCGCATTACAGTCTGCGCAATTAACTTTATAAACCCCTGACATATCTAATTTTTCTGTTTTGTCTTTATTGTTAACTAATAATCTACCTAGGTTACTCTTATTTACAGACACAGTTTTACAGCCTAACTTATCTAGCCTATTGGATACATTATTGCTGATGTTTGGTATATAATTTATAAACTTAAAATTATTGTTTTTAGGTTCTGTAATACTATAAAACTCTTTAGCAATTAACTTTTGTTTTTTCTTTGTTAACAATTTATCAACAAGTGATTCTTTATATCCGTTGTTTCTTGCTATTTGTTTAATAATGCAGAGTTCTTTGTTAAAATTTGATTGACAATACAACATACAATATAATAAATTAAGTAGGCTAATTTCAGAGAAAAACAATTTGTATACAAATATCATAGTTAACAGTAGCCATCAAGAGATGTTTAAATTTTACCCAAGAGTGGTAAACCTTTCTAATATTACCTTTACACCGAAAGAAATGTCTTTGCTCGAAAAAGGTTTAAAATACTCTCCTCATATGTTTAACAAACAGGAGCTAGAATCTTTAGCTGTAAACACAGAAATTGCAATTAACTCGTTAGATAATATAACTATAGAAGATAAAATTGATTTAGCTAAATTGTTTAATAATATTAATATTCCAAATGGTAATAAAGGAGAAATTAAATGCATCATAAGTTTAAAAGATAAATTAGTTCAAAACAACTTAATTCTTTGCAAAGCAGACAAAGGTAACACGGTTACAATTTTAACTAAAATAGACTATATTAATAAGGTAGAACATTTATTAGAAGACAGCAATATAATTAAAATACCAAATGACCCCACAAACAAACATCAATCTGAAATTATTAAGATACTTAAAGATAGTCCCATTATCACACAAAATCAACCATATAAGCTTAAAGTAATGAACCCTTCGACACCTCTATTATATGGTTTACCAAAATTCACAAAGAAAATAACCCCATTAGACCGGTCATTTCATATGTTAACGCTCCTTGTTATAAACTTGCAAAAGAATTAAGTAAGATACTACCCGATTTAATTAATTTTCAGTCCCCGCACTCAATAAAAAATTCTTTTCAATTTATCGAATTTACGAAGGACCTAACGATTCCAAACAATTCAAAATTAGTTTCTTTTGATGTAAAAAGTCTTTTTACCTCAATTCCAATAAAAGAAGTTATAGAAATTTTAAATAACTTAATCGGTGCTTCAAACTTAGATATTAAAACAAAAACAGAATTAAAAAATGCAGTTCGAACATGCCTAAATCAAAATTCTTTTAAATTTAATGGTGAATTTTATAAACAAAATGATGGCCTGCCAATGGGCTCTCCAATTTCTCCTTTATTGTCGGAAATTTTTATGGCTCATTTTGAAAAAGGTTTATTTAACTCTAATAATCAACTAATTAAACACATTTTTTATTGGAAAAGATATGTAGACGATGTTTTTGCATTTGGAATAGTACAGAGAGAAATTTAGATAAGTTTTTAAATTTTCTAAACTCAATAAATAGCAACATTCAGTTCACTATGGAAAAAGGAAATGAAAATGAGATAAATTTTTTGGATATAAACATTAAAAATATTGACAACCACATTGAATTCGATATTTACAGAAAACCAACGACGACAGACACGGTAATAAATTACGCATCGAACCAATCATGGAAAATAAAATTATCTTCTTTTCATGGTTTAATTCACAGACTTGTCACTTTCCCATTAAGTCAATCAAATTTTAACAAAGAACTCTGCATTATTAAACAAATAGCAAGAAACAACGGATATAAAGAATCACTTGTTGATAAATTGTTAACAAAAGAAAAAACAAAAGTTAATTGCTAAAGAGTTTTATAGTATTACAGAACCTAAAAACAATAATTTTAAGTTTATAAATTATATACCAAACATCAGCAATAATGTATCCAATAGGCTAGATAAGTTAGGCTGTAAAACTGTGTCTGTAAATAAGAGTAACCTAGGTAGATTATTAGTTAACAATAAAGACAAAACAGAAAAATTAGATATGTCAGGGGTTTATAAAGTTAATTGCGCAGACTGTAATGCGGAATATATTGGTCAAAGTGGAAGGAGCATAAAAACAGAATAAAAGAACACAAAACATCAATTTTAAATGGTTTAAAAACACAGGCATTTCAACACATTGTATAGAACAAAACCACTTTATAGATCTTAATAATGTTAAACTACTCCATAGAGAAAACAAAGGTAAAAAATTAAATTTATATGAACAACTAGAAATTAAAAAATCACTTATAGACAATACAACTCTTTCTACCAATGATCAAATAAATTTCGCAGATATGCCAATTATAAATAAATTTATTACCACATCTGGGCCGCATAATAAAACCCTAATAATATTTTATAGACCTTTTTGGGAAAAACGTGTTAAATGGTTCTGTTTGTAAATATTTCTCTTTTTAAGTTTAGTATACAGAAGTACTCTTGATGAAGCCCTAGAAAGGCAGAAACAATTGTAGAGTAATGCTCTAATAATTTTGAAACATTAAAAAGCAATTTTTTCTATTTAGTATTAATATTTAAAGTTTCTTTAAAAATTACAATTTTTATAAATAGTATTAATTTTGGGCGAAAATAACACAATGTACAGAGTATAATGAAAAATTACAAAATTTTGTGTTTTTTTTTTTTTTATTTTGTTTTTTTTCAAAATAAAGTTTATATTTTTTATTGCATTTATTAGAAGTTAACAAAAAAACGATAAAAATGAGCTTTAGCAAACCATTTTTAATAAAAGAAATTAAATCAAAATTGCGGTTAAAAATTTCAATATTTTATACAGTAAGTTTTCATAATAACGGCTAAATATTTATTGATGAAAAAATACAGAATATTAGGAATGATAAAAAGTCTACCTGCTCAAAATTTTAGCTTAATAAAACCATTTTCTGTAAAAGATAAAAATTGAAAAACGAAAAAACAGTTTTTTTCTACTTTTGTCGAACATTTTTGAGGTTAGGTCAAAAATGGTTATGACCAAAATTTTAGATTTTTAATGTGGTCAACTTTTAAATTTATTATTTTTTTATAAAGTAAGTTTTTGTAATAACAGCTGAATATTTATTATTAAAAAATACAGTATAATAAGAACGGTAAAATGTATATTTGCCCCAAATTTTAGCCTAATCAAACTATTTTTGTAAAGATAAAAATTTAAAACCGATAAAAACAGTTTTTTACTTTTTTCGATTTTTTTGAGGTTAGGGTAAAATGGTTATGACATAAGTTGTAGGTTTTTTGATGTCGACAACTTTAACAGTTATAATACACTTAACAAAACTATACCAATAGTTTGCTGTAAGAGTTTTTACGAACTTTTCTACTGCTATTCCACCTGAGCTACCAAAATTTGTGTTTTTGAAGAAAAAGTAATCATATTATTTCTTACCCATTGTACGGTCTATATCCCCACATATGAGCAGCGCTGTTTACTAACCAGGTACAGTTCAGAAGTATCGTGTATCTTAATATATTTGAGAAAATAAGATTAGGCCAAGATGCATCAACAGCTAGATACTTAGAAATTGCAATTGGTATTATAAATACAAAAAGAAAATAACAAATTGTCCAGTACCTAAAAGTTTAATGTTTTTGTTATTGCCTTATCTTAACCTAAAGTAAATGATACGTCGTCGGTTTAAAGATAGAAGTTGCTAAGTATATTTAAAAAATAATTAGACATATTTTGCAATTTACAATAAAAATTTACCTAAAAATAATATGTTTTGTATTGGTTTGATAGCTGGCGTATACCGGGTGACACAGGATGTTCATTTTTTAAAAGTTTTTAAGTGAGATTAATTAAAATTTTACAGTATTATAGCATAAATTGACATTTTTGTCATTATCATTATGTTAAAAATCACACCCGGTTTTACCGGGAACTACCACAAACTTTCTTATTTTAAATACAAGTCTTTACTTTTTTTATTTGAATTCTTTATGAAATTCTCTTTTAAAATAATATATTATCACACAGGGTATTTTCTTTTAAAATGGCGGTCAGGAAATGTTCTTAAAGGAAATCAAGTACCGCCATTATGAATGCTTTGAATATATTTTGTTTTGCTAAGTGGGCTGCAAAAATAAAAAAATAATCCATTTTACTTTTACAGGTAGTAATATATGCTGTTTTCTTATTAAATTACTTACATTTAATAAAATATAAAATGTTTTAAACATTTTAAATGAAAACACCCATATATTTTTACTTTCTACCTAAAATCTCTTTCTAATGACTTATAAAAATATATTGTTTACTTTTAAAATATCGGCCATAGATCATTTATTGACGACATTAGAATTTTGACCTATGGCCGATAACTTAAAAACAAACTATATGTTGTGATATGTCCTTAAAACAAGATTTTAGTGTAAAAATTTTAAAATAAAATAAAATAGGGGTATTTTTATTTAAAATATTTAAACATTTTTTGATTTTTTTCTTAATAAATTAATAAAAAATGGAATATGTCACTACCTGTAAAAGTATAGTAGGTCTATTTTTTTAGTTTTGCAGCTTACTTAGCAAAAAAATATATTCCAAGCAGCAATAATAACGGTAGTGGATTTTCAAGTATTCTCTGGCCGCCAATAAAGTGAGATAAAAAATTTTAGGTTGATACACAAATTTCATTGTATTATTTACATAAATTTGTATTTCCCTTTAGAATAGAAATAATAATATAAATAGAAGATTAAATGTTAAAAAAGGCGGGGCCTACTCAGTCTGCTGGTAAACTCAGCAGTAACTGAAAGTGATTTTGAAGTTATGAAAATAAAAAAAATCGTTTTATGTTATACTAATACTGTTAAACTTTGATTAGTCTCCCTTTAAAAAAATGAGGGTAACAAAATTCTGTGTTACTCGGTATATTACAAATTAAGGATAATTGTGTGACATTAATTTTAATTAATCTAAATAACAAAAGGACTGATGCTGAAGTATCTTCAGAAAAAATTAAAATTATATAGTTTACCTCCTACTACCTTTTTGTATAAAAATAAAAAAATACACAAGTTATGTATGTCACTAACGATGAAAAATCCAAAGGATTTTTAAAGTGTCTTTAACTTAAAGCCTAATTAAAAAAAATAATCCCAAATGTAAGAACACTTAATTTTTAATTTTATTTAATTTTATCTTGCCCACACCAAAACGTCAATTTTAATATGAATTTTGGATTTTTTTAAGGCTTTTCCTTTATTTTGTTTCGGGCATCCGACCGGTTTATAGGAGCAATGGGCCTAACAGAATTATTTCGGGCATCCGATCGGTTCATAGGGGCAATGATCCCAAACAGGATTAGCTTGCTATACCTTGGGTTCAGGACCGGTTCTAATATTTATATGTTGGCCTATACTCAATAAATTACTATCTAATAAATAAATCCGCCAAACCAACACAAAACATTTTTTAAATTAAAGTTTACATATTTAAAAATATACAGTGTGTCTATGTTATTTACTTAAGTTGGCATCTTTTTTCGAAAATCTAATAATAAAGTTTTTATATGACGCCAACTTATGTAGACACAATGAATATTATTTTTAAAGTCAGAAGTAGAAACGCAGTTAATTTTTTTTAATTTACAAAAAAAAGTATTAAAAAAATATTTAAAAATATCCTATATTTAATAAGGGGCGTGCCACTTAATTTTTTAATTACATAATATGGAAAGTCGAGAAAACTGAAAATAAAATTGGTATGAGTCTTGCATAAAGATGATTTAAAAAATGGTTAAACTAAACAAATAAAACTTTTATATTATTTATTTCTTTTCTTATATAACTGCATGGACGTTTGGGACATGTTTATTCTGCAGTTTTTTAACGTTGATTAGAAATAGCTTGTAAAATTAAATTAAAACAAAAACAGGATGTTCCTTTCAAAATATAAAAATTACGCCACCTCCCGTTTATATGAAAGAAGTTATTATGTTTAGCATTGGCATTAATTGACCAGTAACTCTACCGACAAGCTTTATGGTGTAATTCTACAACAAAAAATAATAACAAAAACTTCCTATAAAGATATGCTCTAATTTTCTAGTTTTAAAACTACAGGATGTTAAAAATTAAAGAAAAATGGTTTATTTAGTGTAAATGGTAATTTTCAATCTTTTTTAATGTTGGAAGATCTGTGCAATAAAAGACATTTTTTACCTATAAGAAAAAAATTAATTTCGACCAGTGTCGTCTATTAGAGGTTAAGAGTACACATTTTTTAAGAAAAATAGTACGCCACTGACTTCTAAATATTTTTTTCTATTATTTGAAACGAATTTAACGAATTTATTTTCTTGATTTTTGTATTTGACGTACGGTTTTCGCGTAACTAAAGGTAAGGTTTCCTAGGCTGTCAGGCAAAAGTTTAAAAAATATTTTTAAAGATAATTTACTGGCGTATCAATTTATTCTTAAAAATATTGTCTAAACCCTTTATGGACGACACTGGCGGAAATTATTTTGTTTATGTTAAAAATGTCTTTTTATAAATAGGTAACACTTTCTTAATTTTTAGAAATATCAAAAGTGTTTTCTATTTTAACCACCCCGTATTTCAAAAACTAAGACGTTTAAAACATACATATGTTAATATATGAAGGGTTTTAGTGGGGTTCGTTTAACGAGTCTACCACGAATATTCATACCGCCATACATGAAAGCGGCGCTTTAACCCAGCCTCTCAAAATCCTTGTCGAGTGTCGGACTGGGCGAACGCGCCAATTTTTTATCGGACAAATTTACATCAATGTTTTACATGCAATTTTTAAACATTAACATTAACATTAAACACATTAAACAAAAATCGTAAGGGTCACACTCAAGAAACCGGCTTAGTCCTATACCCGAAACATGTGTTTAAGCCCTATGTTTCAAGATTGTAACCCTTACCATTTTTGGCAAAATGTTTAAAAATTGCATTTAAAACATTGTGGTAAACTGCAAAAAAGTGACGCATTTGCCCAGTCCGACATTTAAAACATTTAACATTGGCAGGATGGGTTAAAGCGCCGCTTCCATATATGACGAAGTCTGAATACTCGTGGTAGAGTCATCAAAAGGGACCCCAAAAAAATTTTACAAGAGATCTTATCATGAAGTCCATTTTATTACTGGTCCAGTTACTACACTCAGATTTATTTGAAGTGAATGGTCTAAAACGACCATTAAATTCAACTCCTTATAACTTTTACATTATTTAATATAATTGGATGATTTTATCTTTGTGTTGTTTGTCAATTCCACCCCTCTCTAATCCTGAGTTGACTGATTTACCTGCAAATTGATGTGACTTCTAGCCCAATTAAGCCGCCTCACGCGATTTGGAGAAATTTTAGGATGTCTTAAAGGTCTATAGTATATATGGGCAACCGCCGACACTCGGCCGCATGCGGTCCGCCATACGATTTATTCCAACCCGTGACGAGACTTATTAAAAAACCTGTTTAAAAAATAAATTATTTAAAGTACACCATTTAATCAAACTCACAAAATCAAGTGAGCGAGTTTCGGCGATTATCTTTCATCTTTCAAACTGTCATTATGTAACCGTCTCTTAATTGCTGATCTTAAAATATTAATGTTTATTAGGCTATTGACTATGTACTCTAAAAGAAACTACAACGTTAAAGGGGTTTTATTATTTTAAATGGTCAATGGACACCCAACTATTAAAAATCCGCGGAGTGAGTGAGAGTGCGTTTTTAAGAACGGGGTGAAAACAGCCCCTTTTCAGTTTTTTGAGGTTAGGTCGAAAATTGCGCACTTATTTCAAGTAATAGCCAACAGAAAAGTTGTAGAAAAATAAAATAATTATCGAATGACGCTTGCCGAATTTAAAAAAAGTTATTTTTGACAAAAATATGCTTAAAAAACCAAGCAAAAAAACGCTTTGTTTATATTTTTTGGTATTTTGCCCTATAACTTTTTTTCATGAGGGTTTGGGTATAGGCATTGGTTTATAAAAAAAACTATCCTTCCTTTTCAAAATGACGCTAAGTAGAAGTCTTTAGTGTTTATAGTGTTTGAGTAACGGTAAGAAATGCCGAGGTTAATTTTAAGCAAAGATGCTTAGTCAAAATGTCATACTGCAACGATTTTTGTTAATTTTTACGTAATTTTTCTGTACATTCTTTCGTTCTTTGACAGGCTATTTTTTTAAGAAAGACGTGTGGCGTAGGAGCTTTGATAGTAAGTATTGGAATTAATCTATATCTTGAATTTTAAACTCATATGTGACTAAAAAATAGTTACCTTGGCTCAAGAGTCATATTTAGAAATCAGGGTTGCCGAAATCATATACAAATTATAGGATTTAGGCATATTTAAACGACTGCGTGGGTAATCGAGATGGGTAATGTGTGTGGATTATACCCGTGGGTAATAAGCCATAATACCTTTTTTAAATAATATTTGTTATGTATACAATATTAAACTGTCGTAGAAAAAAAAAACAAATTAAAAAAATACGTAAAAATTAACATAAATCGTTGCTGTATGACACTTTAACTAACCATATTTTGCTTAAAATAAACTCAGCATTTTTAGAATATACCATTTTAAATATAAGAAAATAAGTTTTTTTTTATTTTTTATCATATCTACATAAATGTAGAAGAAAAAGAGAAATTTAAAAGATAGGTTAGATATCTTTGAAAGTAGAAAAAATTAAAAGAACCTACCCCTATCCTACTTATATATAGTCTTGGAGCCTTGTACTATAAACCACGTTAAACGTAATTGTTTTCTCTTTTACCTTAGTATACTATTGCCAATACCTAAAAATGCGTAGAAAAGAGTTACAGAACATTGTATGCGAAAAAATAGGTAAAATTGCCGAAAAATGGTGTGAGAGGCAAACTTTAAAAAATCGTTACTCGAACACCATAAACACTAAAGACTTACTTAGCGTCATTTTGTATAGAAAGGATAAAAGTTTTTTTCTATACACCAATGCCTTTACCTAAACTCCCAAGGAAAAAAGTTATAGGGCAAAATACAAAAATAAATAAAAACGTGATTTTTGTGTTTTTTTGCTTCATATTATGAATATATTTTTGTAAAAAATAACTTTGTTTTTAAATTTGGCAAGCGTTATTCGGTAAAGATTTTAATTTTCTACAACTTTTTTGTTGACTACTACCTAGAAAAAATGCGTAATTTTCGACCTAACCTCAAAATACTGAAAAGGTGATGTTTTTACTTCGTTCTCAAAACGCACCACTCTAAATGGTAGCACTCCGCGATTTTTTAATATTTGGGGTCCATTAATCATATGAAATAATAAAACTCCCTTATCGTTGTAGTTCCTTTTACCCTATGTTTTTGGCATACTAAATAGAGGCGTAAAACTCTGTATAGAATTACGTCAAACACATGTTCTTACTGCGTATACCTCTATGTGTATAGCTCGTAGAATTATTATTTTGAAATCGTGTCCAAGCTCTGCTTATCATAGATTGCATAACATTAAAATGTTCGGCCACCACTTGACATACCACTTGTATTATTTCAATAACACGATTTAACTGTTCTTTACCTAAACGATGCATTTTGAAATTTTGACAAAGTATCATCTGTGACAGTTTTATTTATTTTCCCTGTCTACGTAATTACTTGTCATGGCTAACTTCGCAAAAAATAAAAACACTACGAAAAAACGAACGTTATTTAAACCCTATTTAATAAGTTTAAAAACCAAGAATGGTTCTGTACATGCCACAGTACAATCCATTATGCAGGGTGGTAAACATTTTTCTATTGTCGCGAATAAAAAACAGGAATGTATTTAACAACATCAAAACTTTAACCTGCAGCTTAACACCCTGTAGATATTTAGCTAGGTAACAGACACAAATAAAAACAATATGTTATATAGAGAAAATTGACAAACAAAGCAAAAAAATAGTTCATCCCGGTTTATCGAATGGCAAAAAAGTTATGACGATTTGAATTCGATAATCATTTTACGCTATCCAGTTCAAATAAACCCGAGTGTATCTGTGTTTATCCAAAAAATAAGAGTCTAGATAATGAGTTGGTTATCACTTGGTATAAGGATGCCTTAAACTACAATTATACATATATTAGGGTGCTAGCTAAAAGATAGGTGTCTTACTTTGTGGAAAACGATACTAATGGATCAGAGTTTATATCACTCATGTCTACCAACTTTCCTTTGGCATGCACTTCGGGATGTTTTCTCATACAGAGCCAACCAACATGTGCAAAGAAAAACCCTCTTTTTGAATTATGTGGGTCTGCATCGGTTTCACTATATTTGTGATGTACTCTGTGATCTCTAATCCAATAAAATAAGGGATTCTAAAAATAACATTTAATGTAGGAAACAAAGGTAAAAGGTTTATAAAACTTATTAAATTACATATATCATCGTTTATATCACAAAGTGTCTTATCACATGTTTTAATATTATTTAGTGTGGAGGTTTGAAAATAATAAAGCACTAAATTTCAAAATGACAACGTTATGTCACGTTTACTGGTATTTTTATTGTTGTTCATAAATATGAGGCGATAAAATTGTAACAATTTTTAAAAATATATTAGCATCTAAGTAGCAAACGGGTTAACCGAATGCTCTTCAATAAACTTCAATATAATTTTTTTCTAAAATAATTAGGGGAGCCAATTATTGACCTCATTAAAAATTACATGGGATTTCCTATGTCCCGCCCGGTGATGCATCACCCGGTATAACGCTAGGCTGCCTTGAAAAAAGCAAAGAAAATGTATTTATTAATGTTTTAAAATCAATACCTTAAAAACTTCTAGCTTTAAAGATAGGATATAGTTTAAAAAAAAAATATTAAAAAATAAGTGTTAACCCTAGTATATTGAGGTAGTGGTTTCCATTTGAATTATTAAAGTTTTTTACCAAAAATTAATTTTTGTGGCACTTCCGGTAAAACCAAAAATTGTAATTTTACGGTGATAGGATATAAATTAAATAAATATGTGTGAAAAATCGCATTAACCTTTTTCAACCAATATTTGTTTTGTAATAAATCGATAAAAATAGCAGTTAAGAACATACATATATAGGGTGTTTCATTTAAAAAGCAAAGTTGGAAGTACCTTCGGTTAAACCGGAAGAGGCACATAAAATCTAAAACATAAGAAATCTGCATCCTATCCAACCATACATCCGACCAAAATTTTAAAACCGTGAAACCCTTCTCAATAAAATAACAGGCTTTCTAGTTATCCCGTGGTCACCCAGTATGTACTTACATGTCCAGCCATTAAATACATAGCTAACAATAATATTTGACAAGATTTAGTTGCTTTAAAACTTTTATGTGTCCAGTATCGATGTGCTCCTGCTGTTACTCCAATGCCGCCAATTATACCATACATAGAACCTTAAATAAAAAGTAATTACAAATACAAGTTGACATTTACATAACTTTATGATAATTATTTAACTATGTGACATACACTACTTATGCTGTTTTATTAAAACAAAATATATATTGTGAATTTTTAGACGAGTCGCCAACCAGTGATACATCAAACAAGCAACATATATTGTGGGTTGCCTCTTCTACATGTCGCTAAATTATAAGTGATTTTGGTTTGATACCCCTTGTTGAATGGTTAAATACCTACTTACTAATTTCGATAATAAAATAGTAACATCACGTCAACTGTGGTACCCTCTTTGGTTTGTCAAAGGCTAAACCGTATCTTTGGGGTCGGTATATGGCTTTGGGATGCTCTTATCCTTATATAGATTTGGTATATTTAGAGCAATAAACTACATTTAGCAGCAAGTTCGTGAAAGTTAAACTGCACAAAATTTACATGACTGTAATACATGACTGTACGATATAGGCGATAACATGCAGGCAGTAGGGGAGCTTTCCTTGCCTGGGGAGGTACCACTTTACTCACCCTTTAAAGGACCTGTGAAGTCTTAACGGACGTTTCGGGTTCAAGGTGAGTATGTAGGTTTTCTTCTTTCTTTCTTTATATTCTTTTTTTCTTTTTTTTTTGTTTCTTTTTACCTCAAAATTATGTTAAAATGATGGCGGGATACCCAGACGTAAAATATGTTTGACATGTAAAATACCCCTTCATTCAGATCTCCGGGCCAGGGGTGCATCCGAGAGCCATCATCGAGAAGTGTAATTTCCTATGCAAATATATGGGAACTAACCACCAAAATAAAGTTCGTTCACCATCACCTCTGGTCATCTAATCCCCGCATATTCTTTCAAACGGAAACTTAAATAAGCTCTAAAACTTTACCCAGCCACGTTTTGTTCCCAGGCTATGAACTTAATTCGTCTTTTCATCAACATGGTGGCGTATGTGCTTACGTTTGCAACGATCTGGCTTGTGCAAGAGCTTCCAATCTCTCGGTAGGCCCAATATCCTTTGGCTCAAACTTACCCTAAGATCTTTTACCAAATTTATCTGCTGTTAGTATCGTTCCCCATCTAATAATTCCTATGTAGAATTCTTTGACTTCCTTTCAAAAAATATCGATTGCATAATTTTTCAGTTTTCATTAGCCGAAGTAATCGTGCTTGGCTACTTTAAAGTCCATAATAGGGATTAGCTAGGCTCTTTAAAAACTTACCCTTAATGCAGAGCTGCATAAATCTTTGCAGTCAGTAACCCTCTTACCAACCTTATTATGAAACCCACCTACTTTGCTAGAGTCCTTAATCATAGTTTAAATCCTCTAGATTTATATCTTACCTCCTACCCCGATCTCTATTAAGCATTTGTCCCAGCTCCCCTAGATCGCTCAAATTATGGCTTAGTTACCATATCTTACTCTGCACATCCCGGGGTTATGCATGCCACCACGCACCGTATGGCACTACAACTCAGCCGACTGGAAAGGCCTGAGGGACTTTTTGCCACTTACTCCTAGGATTCCATCTGATTCTCTTCTTATGATCCTTCCGAAATTTGCAGGCACCTGACTAAATAAATTAAATAAGGTATTGAAACTTATATTCCACACACCATCAAAAATCCCAAACCATACAATAACATATCCTGGTTTTCTTAATCTTGTAATAACGGTAGACTTCTAAAAGTTAAGGCTCACAAGAAGGTTCTGCATAATCCTATTCAAGAAAATCAAAAGACTAGCATTAAAGCAAAAACTACTTAAATCAAACAATTTTAGAAGTCAAAGACTCAAATGACAGTAAATGTTTTTGGTCCTTTGCGAAAAACATGAGTAGAAATATTTGTATCAGTTATTTTCCACCACTATTTCTTGAAGGTAAAATTATTTTTACCGCTAAAGGAAAGGCAAAACTATGTGCTGACAATTCAACTCTTGACCCTTCCGTAAACTGTCCAATTTCAGGTATGGCCCCCGTTCCTCAAAAAATGCCCGATAATGTTTTTAAGGTGAAACACATTAAGCGTATCCTTTCTTCTCTTAACACCCAAAAATCGTCTAGGCTAGATACTAGCAGTCGTTTTGGAAAAATGTGCTCCAGAACTTGCACCCATCTTAACCCGGCTCTTTCGAATTTATTGCGACGCAGGTATTTTTCAGGAGAGCTGGAAAGCTTCACGTGTTTAACCTTTTCCTAAGAAAGGATCTATTCCTAATTCCTTTCATCTTACTATAGACCAATTTCACTTATCTCAATTCTTTGTAAAGTATTGAAGAAATTCAATAATTTACAAACCTTTAAGGATTTAGAAAAACACAAAATTTTGCATGACAGGCAGTAAGGATTTCGCCACAAAAGATCTACAGCGAATCTTCTTTCCTTCGGATCACACTGCTGGAATATATCCAAAGCTTTTGACCAGGTCTGGCATGCTGCGCTTCTTAATAAACTTCCCTCCTATGGTCTTTCAAGTACTCCGTACTTGGCTCTGAAGACATTGTTTCTATTTGTCTATGTACGTAAATGTGTTCTTTGTGTTTACTGTTAGTGGAATGTGTGTTTGTATTTTCCACTTGTTAGGTCAATGACTAGAAGTAGTATTTTTGACAATATCGTCCAGATGATAACCTAGCTAAGATCGAAAGCGCTCGACGAATAACAAATAAAAATATATTAACAATTTTTTTAAATCTATCAAAAAGGTGTATTAGCCAATAAACTTTAGGTTTCATTTTTGTTTTGGTGGAGTGTTCCTAATTACCAATTTTCAAATCTAAATAAAATTTTATTTTTATACTTACCTATTTAAAAAGAAGCTAATGAACTTTTTGGAAGATTTAATTTTGACAATAAAGTAATTTAAACAAATATATAATAAATAATTTCAGGATAATTAACAAATAAAACTACTGTCTTTCACCACTAAATGTTCCTAATTCTTATTTTTATTTGTTAAAAGTTTTAGGGACATGTTTCGACCATAGCTCCATGGTCATCATCAGCCCAGAAAAACGAAGCAAAGAAGTTCTCAAAAGAAAATGTCCTTCGACAAGATTCTTTTGGTATATCACTACATTAATACCTTTATCTTTTTGTACCACTTAAAAATAACAAAAAATATATGCAATATATTTTGCAAGAAAATAACGTTCTTATATAATTTTGTTAGATTGTGATTTAAAATAAACTTGAAAGAATGCATAAATTGTCTCTTTTATGCTTGTAAAAATATATTGATCCTGGGCTCTTGCCCAAACTCCGCTTTGCGTCGTTCGAGCATCGGCAGTTCGCGTGCGGGAAAGTACAAGTTTCCGCACTTGTAAGGATAATAACTATTACCGGTATTTTATAGCATAGTATTGCTTACAATGGCTATTTTTACGTTTCAATAAAAACAAAAATATAGGAACAAAATTTTGGCTGTCTATACAATATTGTCTCTCCACTATTAAAAAACTTACCAACAAAAGTTGCCAAAGGATAGTTTACAAATGGATTATAGACTACTAATGCATAAACAGCTAATACGTGTAATATTATTAGTAATAATATATTTGGCCATATTAATTCAGTTTCAAATTCACCCAAAAAACATAAATACTTTTCCCCAACTATGATTTTTTTCCTAGCGTGGTACTTTTTCCATTTGAAACCATTATAGTGATCTGAAAAATTAATAATAGTTATTGATATTTAGCTACAACAAAAGTGGTAGATATATAGGGAAATTGCCTAAAAACATATAACAAAATTAAATTTTCCAATAACAAATAATATTAAACAATATACAGTGTGATCAAGTGGGTTAAAACAAATTTATTTAAAACTTAGTAGTTTATTTTTTTTAAAAACGCCCGGACACGTCGGTCTTTATTTTTGGCTGTGGATTTTTTAGATTAAATTTATGTATACATAGTGACCCACAAATAAGGGATGACCATTTACTTCATGTTTTAAATACCTTTTTTTTATATAACATTTTTAAACTCTGCATGGAATTCTAACTATGTTTCGTGTACCTTGTACAATAACTAGTCAAGAGAAAATTAAAACAAAATTATTTAAAGTTTTTAAACAACCTTGTTAGAACACGCCATTTATTATTTTTGGCTGTGGTATTTTTTTATCGTAAATTCAGGTATACAGGATGAATTATTTTTTTAAATGAAACTTTTATTCCTATTTTTATTTTACTAAGGTAAAAGCAATACAAAAAATTACAATCGATTTTCTTTTCAAAACTGAAGAAAAGTAACTAAGTAACTAAAAAGTAAGGTTTGTTTTGGTTTTCCCCAAAACGTTTGTCTGTTAAAAGGTTAAAACTGTCAAAACTGAGAAAATATCTTCTTATGGGTATCTATGTTAGGAGCATGCACTAACAAACTTTAAGCTTTTACAGAACGGGCTCTTACTCTATAAGCCTTTATGTTCTAGGCCAATTGTGTATGTCAGCTTGACTATGTGTGAAAACTTTTGTGTTTTAAGGGTTATATCCTAATTGTTAAATCTCCTTAACACAGACTTAGATATCCTTAAGCTGTTAGTCGCTCTGAGCCTTGACCCAAACACACCAGCACCTACTTTAACCTTTGTCATTGGTGTTCCATAATCAGCGGTCTTTAGAAAGTGATCAAGGTTGTTTGTCGATACTTTAAAGGTCAGGGTTATTTTGGTTAATATACAGAATATTTTAATCGCTATACTTATTTCAGAAACTTTTTGTAGATCATCTCTCTTGTCAATTTGTTCATAACTTCTGGGATGTTGTTTTCATGCTCTACTTGTTTTCTTTTTGAAGCCGTTGTTAATTTTGTGATAAATAACTTATTGTATAGGTTTTTAAAATACCAATATTAACTCATTTCAAAAGAAAAATTATAATAATTTTGAAATAATTTTAAAAAGTTAATTGCAACGCTACTTTATTTTGAGGTTACCGAAAGCGCTTTGCACGAAATACAAAAGTATTTTTATAACATAAAACGAAAACTTTTATGGTCTTGGTCAACTGAGAAATCTTGGTTTTTGAGTTTGGAACAGTTCAAAAATTCCTTGAGTTTATGGGTTGCCAAAGAAACACAAACAAAATGTACCTCTCAAAGTAGGAAAATATTTAGCAATAATTTTAAATAATTTTAAATTTTTTTAATCTTTATGACATTACACGAAGGCTTATGCCTAAATACCAGTGTACTGTGAGTGCCGGGTTACTGGATGTTTAACCAATATTGTCGTGTTTCGTCAACGTTATCCAAGCACTGAAACATGCAGTTGCATTTCACAGCACCTTTTAGACAACGCGGTAGTGCCACCACGGACGTTATTTTTTAAATAACTACTACCTAGAAATGGCAGAATACTACACAGTGGTTTGCCATTGCCAACCGTGAGGTGACGAGCTATTAAAAATCCGATGTCCGACTCCGAGATTCGAACCCGGATTGCTGCCGTGAGAGGCTGACACGCTAGCCTTTGCACCACTGCTCGCCACAAAAACTAATTTATTTATAAATTGATAAAACGTTTACAGACCATAAAATTAGACCCTGAAGACCTTCTAGTCAGTTTTGACGTGGGGTCAATAATCAAAAATGTATTTTACCATGATAATCCTGACGTCTCACTTATTAATGTCATCCGAGCCTGCCTCACTTCCACCTGTTTTGTGTTTCAGGGAGGATTCTATGAGCAGACCTCGGGTGCAGCCATGGGATCCCCATTTTCACCGGTGGTGGCTAATATCCTTATGGAGGCATTCGAAGAAAATGTATTGTCGACAGCTCCCTTAAACCAAAGTTTTGGCCAAGGTACGTTGACGACACTTTTGTGGTCTAGCCACGTGGTTTGAACACTCTCCCATCCTTTTAAATCATTTGAATATCCAGCATCCAAACATAGAAATTATTATGGAAATTGAAGTGGATGTAGCCGTACCCTTTTAAGATGTACTTGTAAGCAGAAAGGGAGACGGTACCATGACACATACTGTGTATGGAAAACCACCCGTACCAACCGATATCTAAGTGTCAGTTTTTATCACAACCCGTCACAAAAACAATCCGTTATCAATTAATTAGTTTACAGAGCCCTTTCTATTTGTAGCGAAGAATCATTACCGTCAAAAACTCAATAACTGACTTAAGCGTTAAAAGGCAATGGATGTTGTACTAATAATATAAGGCGTTATATTATTTAATTACAAATCCTATCTCCAGAACTATAATAACGTTGAACCTTTGGACAGTGCAGTCTTGTCATATATACAAGGAACCACGGACAAAATCGCCAAAATACTACGTCGTTTCAACATACTGTTACAGACTGTCAAAAATGTGTTTAGGTTATAGAATTTTAGAGAGTTAGGATCATTTAATTTAGTTTGTTAATTTATTTAAATAATTTACCTTAATTTTTCCAAGTTCTTTCATCACTTTCGAAGGTTTCCGAAAACGCCCGAATTATCCATTAATAACTTTTATGCCATCATGTACTATGGAATTTTCACGATATTTCTCGAATATTCTAGATCATTCTTTACTCTTCCACTATACTATAAAAGGGCGACGGGAAACCTCCGATCAGTTAGTACAGATTCGACTTTTGTGCTGTAAACTTCAAGACATTGACAATTTAAGATTTTGCCGTTATTGTAACCATAGTTACGTTACATTGTTAATAAAGGTATAAAAACGAAGGCACGTGTTTTTATACGAGGTGATTTGGAACATTTAGTGTCA